>JZKD02S0839169.1:227196-244773 GCA_000966675.3 Picea glauca
TTTATGTTTATTTGATGCATGATTGGTACATATTTGGTGCATGGTTGATGCACTCATTTATGGTACATGTTGAGGTACAATTTGGTGCATGGTTGATGCACTTGTTTATGGTACAAGCTTATTACAGGTTGAGGTACAGGTTGGTGCATGGTTGATGCACTTGTTTATGGTACAAGATGATTACAGGTTGTTTGGTACAGGTTGGTGCATGGTTGATACACTTTTTTATGGTATAGGTTGATTATAGGTTGTTTGGTACAGGTTGATGCATGGTTGATGCACTTGTTTATGGTACAGGTTAATGCATGGTTGATGCACTTGTTTATGGTACAGGTTGTTACAGTGGTATATTTCACGATGATAGTGTGACAATGGTTCCATCATTCTACTTCTACGTCAGGGAAGTTGGATGGGGCAAGGACATGTGGTTGTAGCCACCTTCCGGTTGTAGCCGGAGAACATAGGGGGTTTTAGCCTCCTTCTAGTTGTAGCCAGAGAATTAGGGAGTTGGAGCTTCCTTCACGTTGTAGCCTTAGAAACTAGGGGGTTGGAGCCTCCTTCCAGTTGCAACTGGAAAACAAAGGAAGTTGGTGCTTCCAATGAATGTAATTCTTAAGGACATATAAGAAAAAGAATTATGTGGTTTTCTCTCGCTTTGGGTTTCCACATAAAAACACTAGTGGACTGTGTATGTGTATGATTTCTCATTTGTTCATTGTTTATTTACTCTGCAATTATTGGATGATAATGCTACATTGATATAATACTTGCATATTGTGGTTAGAGAATGATTGAATTTCTCTATTATTGATTCACCTCCCCTCTCAGTAATCCAAAAACCACCAGTGCGTGGGGTTCCACGTGTTTAGCCTCAGTTTTTCCATTCATTATATGACCACCAGTTGGTGCGGGGTTAGTTCAACGGTTGCCAATGGATCACGGAGTTAGCGCTAGGGTGTGGCCATATGGCGCCCATGCGACCAACACCTTCGCCAGAAAAGGTGTTGGTTATCTAATTGTTTGACATTTTGCCACGATTTGCGAGATGTGCATGGGTGTTGGTTTAAGGAACGAGAAACTCATAGAAGCCAGGTTGAGTTCACACAGGTGTGTTTTGGAGGAGCGAAGAAACCAAAGAATTGGGAAAACTTCCAAGAAATGATTCCAACTGAGTTTTTGGCCAAACCAGGTGCAGAAAGAGCCCATCTAGGGGTTTTTGGATGTTATGGAGCCATTGAAGCCATCTATTTTGAATTCTAAGCATTGTAAAAGCATTGATTTTGACACTTTGAGCATTAATGAAAAATTATCCATTGGAAGCTAGACAAGGAGATGTAGCCCAAGAGAGGGGTGAACTCCTTTATCATTTTGTTGTCTTAATGTGTTTAATTTGATGGTTGTTGTGTCTATTTATGTTTCTCATGATTAAGTAAAAAATCATTAAGTTTTTATGTGTTTGTAACTTGATCTTATTACCCAAGCACATACAAATTTCACTTGCAATTTTAAAGAGACTCAAGCCTTTTCATTTTCAGATCAATTTTGGCTTGGCTCACAACTAGCTAATCTATGAGCGATTCTTTCTCACTTTTTAGTGAGGAATAAGTTTCCTTTACCCATTCTTTGAGATCCCTCTTGGCCGATTTCAATTATTCTCCCAAATAAACACTAGTGAACCTATGACGCAAATCCTCCAAGATTCTAAGATTTTGCCTAGAATTGTAGCATCTTACAACCAAAGGGGGCTGAAATTAAAAGGGAAGGGACCAAAGTCAGATGAGTCTTGAATAAGTAGGTTGATGGGTTTATGATATGAATTTGTTGAAGGAATAATTCTAGAGTTGATGATGTTGTCCTAAAGAAGGAGCTTGTTATGTACAAGAAAATTTTCAAGTCGTGTTGCTATGTGACCCATCCCTAGCCTCATGCTCGACCACATAAATTTTTCTCTATTTGTTTTATACCTATTATATCCCATTCAGCTAGAAGGTCCTCCATACTTTCTTGAAATGGATCCCTTGTTATGCTAGCTCCTATTTTTTCCTTGTTATGAAAAATCACATTAAAGTCTCCCATGATTATACTATTGCAAATGTGTTATGTGTCTTTGAGAGCCAGAAGATAGCTCCAACAAATTTCCTTTTCCTTGTAGGCCTAAGGCCATAAGCATATATATGTTAAAAATATTTACCTACTTTCCCATTTTCTAGTGCGTGAAGCTAGTTAGTATCCAATGTTGATTCTAATAAGTGAAGCTCGGATGTAGAGAAGGATTGTTCGAAAGGGAGAAAATCCCCCTAGAAGCATCTCTCTAACTGGATGCAATCCCATCACAATTATATCACCGTTGTTTGTATATATTTAAGGCTTCCAAGGCATCCAAGTTAGTCTCTTAGAGAACTTGGAGGATGGTAGGTTTTTCCAATCTAATTAAATCCCTTAGTGCTACTTCTTTATACTAACTATCAGGTCCTCTACAGATCCTTGAGACTATATTTGTTATTTATCTTTAGGCTTTTAGCTACCAACTTATGACGATACACTAGTTCTAGGATTATTTTAAATTCTTGATCCAACTTGTAAAGACCTATCTAGAGTAGATTGTATTCTCATCATCTTTTCTCTATTTTTTGTTTCCTCTTCTTTTTCCTTTGTTGGCTTCCTTCCCACTCTCTTGGGAAACATTTCTTCCATTTCTTCTTCATCCCTCTCCTCCTCCTCCTTTTGCAATTGAATATTTTTTCTATTAATGATACCTATTCCTATAGAGATTTTTTTACTTTTAGGGACATCATCTATCTCATATAGTCAGTCGGATAAAATATCTTATTTAACATCCCTAATTTTAATCCTCACAAGTTGTAATGAAATTGTGTAATTGTGATTAGGTTGTTGAGTCGTATTGAATTAATATGGCCAAGGGAAAAGCAATGTAATATGTAAAGCATAATGATAAATAAAATGTGATTATAGATACAAAGGGGACATGGACAGAGATGGGGGATGAGTAATCCACAAGAGAGGACGGATCTAGAAAAGGGGGGTTTTATCCATGAGTTTAATTCCCAAAATCCTTTTTCTTATTTTTAATTCTTTGAGTGAACCTTTTGATTTCCATTGAGTGTGGAAGATCCCAATAATGAAATATTTGTAAGAGGGTGGGTGTAATTAGTGACATCCCATAGGTATTAAGAGTTGAACTAAAGTAAATTCAACTTGGGGAAAAGTGTGGGTCAAGCAAATAGGAAAAGGGATGAAATTTGTATGGGCAAGAACAATAGTTGGGAGATAGTAATGGTTTTGCATGAACAACAATGAGAGGAGCAATAGAGTTGGGGAAACAATGATGGGTGAATTTAGGATATTTTTGAAGCTCAAGGACTGAAGAAGAAAATTTCCTGGCTCATAGAAGAACTTGGTTGTCAGGCCTAAAGAGTGAACTCATGTGTGAGTTGCACTATAACAACAATTTATTGTTGTTGTTTCCTGGTAGCGAGTTCCCTTGAGCTCCTAGTAGTGATATTCTTGGTTACCTGCACCGAAGAGACCCTGATAATCGAATGGGATGCCCAATGGACTAAGAGCAGTGAAGGGGCATGCTCCTTGGGTTGGGCGAGTCAAAAGGAAAGAGATGGTGGAAAATCATAATAGTTGTAGGAGAATGCCAGTGGGTTGTGGGATTTTCTTATATGTGAGTGGACAGTGAGAGACCATCCTCTTTTGTGGATTCCTAGCCCCAACATGGGGGTGACTTATTGTTGAGATATGGAACGACAAGTCTATGGTTGGGTGGAACGTCCATCTCAAGTAGGTGGTTGCACAACTATTTTAAAATATAAGTGTTTTTATCATGAATTTGAGTTGTATTATGAATTAATTATTATGCATTCACTCTATGTATGAGAATGTTTTATATGTTGTTGTAATGATTTGATTAGTTGAATTCATGTCTATTTTAACATGTTGTAAATGAATTTAATTAAATGGTATGAAATGGTTAATCTGTTTGTTTTACAGTTGCTGGTAAGCTATAGGAATATGTTTAGTAGAAATTATATTATTTTATGTGTATTTCCACAAGTAATGAGATGGGGAATGTTACTGTATGGTATCAAGATCTGGTTTAAAACACTCGGGTTGTATGGGCCAGAGAATTTGTGCAGAAGCACAGTTGCAAGCCAATGTCTACAAATTTTTGATAGAAGTTCATCTCAGAGTTTGAGATTTGGATTTTTAGGTCCAACCATGGAGGGTCATGGAGAAAATTTAGAATAAAACCCACAGTTCTGGGAAAATTCAGAAGGAAAAATCCGCTCAATGACATCAAATTTGCAGTAGATGGTGCATATTTTTTAATCTAAAGAGAGGTGGAACCTTGACTAGGAGGAATTATGTCTCTAGATTTTCAAGACATCTAGGAATTTGGGCATCCAAAGGATCAAAAAATAGGGACTTTTAACCAAGTCCTGAATCCTAGATATGCAATTTAAAACTAGAGTGGAACCACTGTTTAATTGGAACAATCAAATCAAGTCATCCCTAGCTATCATTCGTTGGATCTATGAGGAGTGGGTAGCATTAGTGACATTTGGGCATACATAGTGCCTCAGGGTAAAGTCCCATTGAAAGGGTTGGATGTCAAATATGGGACAAAGGAATCCAGGCATCCGGGAATTTTGAGTGCCTCACGATGAAGTTTTATTGAAGAGGGACAGATGTCGGATGTAGACTTTGACATCCAGGCACCTGGAGCTACTCGAAGCAAGTGGTTATTTAAAGGGGTGGATGTCATATGTAAAGTTATGATGAATCCATATGTCATGTCGACAAGCCATATTAGCGCCATGTCAGCAGGGCCATGGGGAAGTTCATATGAGCCGATGTTGAATCCAGGGCATAGGAATCCACACTTCCATGGGTCCTTACAACGAGTTGTTTTTGTTGAGGGGAAAATGTCAGATGTGAGGAATAGGAATCTGAGAATCTCGGGATCCTGACCATGATTTGTTGTTGTTGTTGAGGGGCAAATGATGGATGCAAGGCATAGACATCCAATCATCTGGACATATGGGGTGGATAAGGTGCATGGTTGTTAAAAGGGGAGGATGCTAGACGTGGAACTTTGGCATTTGAACATCCAGAGTTCCCCAAGGTGAATTTCCATCGAGAAGGGTGAATGTCGAATATGATAATATGATGGAGTCAGATGCCACATCAACAATCCATGTCAGCTTCCATGTCATGTCAATTCATCATACTTGTGGATGACACATCATCCAATCCAAGTTAGTGGTCGTAGGATCATCAATGAAGTGCAGGAAAAAATATCAAGGTAAAGGTATGATAAAGATATCTCTTGGGAAAAGTGTCAGATTTTAGATGTGGAAGCACAAAATCTGGAACCAGAAAGGTATGGTTAAAGGTTGATTACCTATAAATCATGTGAAGATCTAGACCATTGGAATTGAGTTGCTTTCAGCCGTCAAATCCATTGGGGACAAAAGATCACGTTAATAGTATGCAGCTTCTTTTTCCGTGAGAAATCATAACCATTGGTTTAGTGTTTTCTACATTTTCCAGTATTGTGGACATGAAAGTTGTAAGCTGAAGGCATAATGAGAAAGAGAAGGTGGGACTCACTCTTTTCAGAGAAAATGGGTCAGTGACAAGTGATGCCTTGTTATTGGGAAAACGTCAAATCAAAGGGCCAACGAGGAACTTCCAGGTGGAATTTGGGTACTGTGGGATCTGTTGTTATTTGAAAAAGGGCCATCCAAGTGTTCTATACAATGGGCTTGTTAAAAAGGTTCAGATCCCAGATGCCAGATATCCAAAAAATTTAGAAATTCCAGATGGCAAATATCTAAGGCCTTATCCAACATGGACAAGAAGCCACATAGGCCAACGTGGGTATGGATGGTCCACATGGTGCTAGGTTTCATAGTGACATCAACAAAGGGGGGAAATGCCCAAAAACCTTTAGAGGGGCATAAATTTTTTCTCTTAGATAAAAATTGAGAAAACAAATATTCGTTGGAAATATATTGGAGAGAGGAATCCACTTATGCACCCAGAAAATTGTTCTAAGCAGTAGATTTTATAGTCAACTCAAAATAAGATGATTGGTGCCCTAAAGAGCATAAAACTTTGTTACAGACAAATTTCCTTGCATAATCAAAGGTGCAAAAGGGAAGTTGGTTCCTTTGTGAGTGTTACCCTCATGGAGGATGCCCAAAGATCTTATAGCCATGGAGATGAGATCAGTGGACTACCTGTGAGCATGAGAAAATGCAGAAAGCAAAGTCCAATGGAAGAAGAAGCAAGGTGTAGCGAGTGGAGTCGGTTGATTTGTGAAGAGCCTGTAGAAATAAGGGTGGAGCTATAGATCAGATATGCGAGGAGAATTTCTTGGAAGAATTTCAAGAAACACTTTTCCAGAAGCAGTATTGGTCACATAAATACTATGACAGGAAGGTGGAAGAGTTTTTTTAACTCAAATTGGAAATGTGACCATGGGGACATTAAGACAAGATTTTTGGAATTTATGAGGTATGTGGACCTCATTCAGGTTGGAAAGGCCAATATTTAGAGCTTCTTGAGTGGGTTTCCATTGTTATACAAGAAAAAAACTCAATTTGGTGAGCCCAATAAATCTAGAAGAATCCATAAAGAAGACTAAGTGTTTGTATGAGCAGAGCCAAATTAGTATTCAACTGCTACATAGTCTAAATGACTTGCAAAAGTAAATTAATGGGGATTATTTCATGAAACATGAATCCAATAGGGAAAAATACCATTTTCATGCACAAGGAGTTAATGAGGACTTCATATTCTTGAAGGTAGAAATGTAGTGAAGGTGGCAAGGTTTGTTGCAAGAGAAAAGAAAGAAATCCACTTATAAATCAAAGTTCATAGTGGAAGGAAGGTATAGGTACAAAGAATTCAAGGGGTATAATAATAAAGTTTATTCATTGAAAGTACCAATAAAAATTATAACAACCCCTTGGGAAAAGATTGGTCCTGAGAGGCTAGGAAAAAGCTTCAAAGGAATTGATAAATGCAGTAAAGAGAAGTATTTTAATTTAGCAAGGTCAATGGACAACTATAAATGATGGAAATGGATTCCATAATGTTGATGGCTAAGACAGTTGGAAATGATCCAATGTCAAGGTGATGGAATGATATAAAGTACATCATCCCATGATGTTGGAAAGTTCTAACAAGGTAAAGATGGGGCATGTTTTCCCAACTGGAAGCAGCTACCCATAAGACAGATTGGATAGAAATGAAAGTCACCTAAGTTGGACTTGGATAGAGGGTGTTTAGCAAGAAGAATATGGAAGAAAGGAGCTACATGATTTCTACAGTATCCATCTACAACATAAATAAATAATTTAGTTGGAATAGATATGTGTTGAAGTGCATAATGGAAGAAGGCATCACATTTATGATTATGCATTGAAGTCTCATGTGAATAATGTTGGACATCCATAAATAATTTTGATTTTCAAGTGTGCATAGATATGCATGCATGTACAACTTATGGAAGAATACAACTAAAAGGATAGTTTGTTGTCCACTTGTGAGTGCCATTTCAGCAGATGATATAAGTGCAACAAGAAAGTTGCATGTTGAGATGGTCCCATGAGGAAGGATTATGTTATGGCCTTGTTAGAAGGACAAATCCATGGCTTTGAGGTCTGCAAAGAGATAAATAATGGATTGTATAAGCCTTATACACACACACACACACACACACACTTGGATTACATATGAAAACATGCATGTGTGGAAGACATACCAATGGGAGTTCAACTATTTTGAATTCTATATGGTCAATGTGCAGGATCCACTTTGGTGGAAATTGAATTCATGAGATAGCCATGATATTTTAACATGTTGTTTGAATATAAGGGAGGAGAGATCTCTAAATGAGATGAGGTTGAGATGAAATCGATTGGATTTCTTAGAGAAAAGAAACATCCAAGAGGAACATAATGCAAAAGAGGGTCCTGGAAAGAACTCAACATGCTAAGAATTTCAAAATGTACAGAAGAATTGAAGGAAGGATTGGAGTTGTTCAGGAGACAATTGTTAATGGTAACAATCTCGTGCAAAAGGCAAAGGAAAGAAATTTTCTTGTATTAACATTGGTGCACAGATGAGTAGAATGAGAGTGCATAAGGATGCAGGAATCTAGAAAGATTCAAGGACAACTACATGGAGGGCAAGAAGTTAAAACATATATGCACTAGAGTGCACAATGGAAATGATGCATGATGCATATATTAAAGATAGAATGCATGTGAATGAAGTAGGAATGATGAGATTGAATTCATGATGCATATTGGTGTGCATTTGTGCATGTGGTTATGCATGAGCATGCTTATGGCATGATTGTAGACTATGAGTAGTATCTTGTTATACATGTGAAATAATGATGTCATGATAATTGAATAAGACTAATGATGAATTGTATATCCAAGAAAAATGTTTATAGCATGGTTAAAGGTGTTGATGTTGTTGTTGTATATGAAGGCCATCTGTATGAAGACAAATGAGGAAGGAAAAATGTTGAACAAAATGTTTGTGAAGAGATCATATGAGCTTCTACTAAATATCAATTGATCATGTAGCATAAAGTAATTTTATAGCAGCCATGCAGGTATGCATTTGCTGACTTATAAGACATAATTACATAAGGGAATTGAGGTAAGAAATTCCTCAGCTAACTTTCAATATTTGAATTGGTGAGGAAAACAATAGGGCATTGAGTATACAAATTATATTGATGCTTGAATGCATTTATGTAAAAATTTAATTGCATATTGTGTTGTGTTGGTTATGAGACCATAACCCGATCAAGTTAGGAGATATACTCATGTTGTAGAATTGAATGCCAATAGAAATAGCCATGTGTCAGACCATGATGTGATTGGAAATGGTAGGACCATAGCATTGTACAAGTGTTCAATTGATCTTCCTAGTTATAATCGTTGTTTGGACTGCAACCTCTTTTCCTACACCAAGTAGCACTAAGGAATTATATTCCTAGTGTTGTGTATGGGTTGAAGAGGAAGGAGTCCAAATGATCAAGAAGTAATTGGGAAGATTTTGTATAATGTATTGAGGTATTGGCTAGTTCTTCCAACTCACCATGGTGGAATACATGACATGGATGTGTGGTATTCATAAAATCAATGTAGGAATGCATTGTGTAGATGTAGCCATGGGCATTGGTACATAGTTTTATTTATTGGTAATTTGTTGATTACATTATATCTTGGTATTCTAGATAATGCACATACAGGGAATGATGGGTGCATTCCATTTAATATGATTAATAACAAGAAATAATTGAGTTGTTAGTATGCAATAATTTTGGGTCTTTTTGAGAACTATTGAAAATATGCAAAGATATGATAATGTGCATAAATAATGACAATTGTTTGGTTGAATGAAAGACGAGAAATTGCAAGTATGATGGTCTCGAATATGATAATAGTGTAAGCCCATAAGGAATACCGATACCTACAACTGCAAGAGCCAAACATAATTAGTAGAAAACTCATGCTTGGGATATTTTGTTTCCCTGTATAAAACATATTAAAAAAATTAATAATTGAAAATTGTACAATGTTGTCTCATATCAAGGTTGAATGCATATGATGCAGATGAAACAAATGCCACTTGTTAAAGAGTGCTATTGGAATTCTAGCAATAAGTTGGCACTCACCGTGGAAAATGATGGATCGTGTGAGGCACTGCATAATAGTGAAAGGGATACCTGAGACTAAAGGGTGAGAATAACAATGGCATAGAACTCCAAAAGAGAATAGAAGAGAATACTAAAGTCTAGGTTGTTCAAAGTTGTCGAAGACTGAAGAAGCAAGTTGTCAGGCTTGCAGAAGAACCATGTGGTTAAGCTTGAAGAGTGAACTCTTGTGTGAGTTTCACTACCATAACAAGTTTTTTTTATTTTGTTTCCCTAGTTTTTTTCCTAGCAGTGAATTTCCCTTGAGATCCTAGTAAGAGAGAATCCTAGTCACCTGTGCCAGAGACCCTATTAAAAATGATGCATCCTGATGGATTGAGAGAAGTGAAGGGGGCACACTAGGAATTGTACATCCTGATGGACTGAGAGTAGTGAAGCGGTACATTCCTTGGGTTGGGAAGGTGTGTGAAAGAGAGTTGGTGGAAATTGGGATAGCTATAGGAGAATGTTGGTGGGTTATGTATATTCTTTGGGCTGAAGTTCCTATGTATTTATGTTCTTGGGATAGAATGCTCATGTGTTATTAGACTGGAGAGCCTGTATGTTGATTAATGGCCAGAGAGCCTAGAATTGTAATAGGTATGTACACCTATATGGTGTTGTGCACTGGGGACGATGAAAAAATAAGGGGGAGGGGATGTAACATCCCCAATTTTAATCCCTGCAAATTATAATGTAATTGTGTAATTGTGATTAGGTTGGTGATTCATATTGAATTAATATGTCCAAGGGAAAAGAAATTGTGAAGGGGCGTTGGAGTTGGAGCTTGGTGAACTCATGAGCATTTTGGAGCTCAAGGAATGAAGAAGTAAGTTATCAGGCTTGTAAAAGAACCAAGTTGTCAGGCCTGAAGAGTGAACTCCAATGTGAGTTGCACTGTAACAACAAGTTATTGTTTTTGTTTCCTAGTAGTTTTCCTGGCAGTGAATACCCTTGAGTTCCTAGTAGTGAGATTCCTAGTTACCTACATTAGAGAGACCCTGATAAATGAATGGGACTCCCGATGGAATGAGAGCAGTGAAGGTGTACATTCCTTGGGTTGGGAAGGTTGAGAGGAAGAGAGTTGTTGGAATATCGAGATAACTATAGGAGAATGCTAATGGGTTGTGGGATTTTCTGAGCTATGAGTGGAAAGTGAGAGACCACCCTCTTTTTTGGATTCTTATCCTTGGATCAGGGGTGAGTTACTGTTGAGATTTGGAACAACATTTATATAGTTGGGTGGAACGTCCATCCCAAGTAACTCGTTGCATAACTGTTTTAAAAGATAAGTGTTTGGATCATGAATCTAAGTTGTATTATGAGTTAATTGTTGTGCATTCACTCTATGTATGAGAACATTTATATCCTGATGTAATGAGTTAATTAGCTACATTCATGTTTAATTCAACATTATGTAAATGCATTTAATTAAATGGTATTAGAAATGGTTAATCTGTGTGTTTTCCTATGGCTGAATTTATTTAACAGAAGTTATACTATTTTATGTGTATTTCCTCAAGTAATGGGCCTCAGTCAAGATGGTGAATGTTACATCTTCATTTTCTACTAGATTTCACATTTCTACTTGTTCAAAGGGGGCCATCACACCTAATGAAGATGATATAGAAAGAACAAGGTTTGAGAAAGCCAGGATTTCAAAGAATGGAAATGGGCTCTTCCCAAGATAAGTTTTTGAACCTGTTTGATTTTAGAGTCAAACTTCTTTCCCTGGTCCAATGTGGTGATTTTTAAGGCTATTCTAAATATTGACTATTAGGGATATACACCATTGGATCTTGAATCTACCCTGGTTTGGATCCAGAAGGGATTGAGGGACTTGAAGTTGATGTGATTGATCTGGGTTATGGCATAGCGGATGCTTGTTACCCATTTTCTTCTTGGAAGTCTGCCATTGTTCATCCTTATTTGGAACAAGTTGGGTGGCCATGTCATTCTTCGTATAGTATTTTTCAAAGTGACCATATTCATGGAATGTTTTGTATTTAAAGGGAAGATGCTCACATTGTAGTGGTTGGATATGTTTACAGTTATCTAGAGTTAAAAGGATCACTTCCAAAAGGCCTTTTTCTAGATTCGCCTCCAAACAAATTCTTTCACAACGAACATGCCATCCTTTAGCTCCAATTTATCAATATAGTGACTCAGGGTGTCTCCAATACTTCAAATACAATCATCATTCCAATAGTGAAGATGAAAATGTGGAAGTTGTACCCAGATAGGAACAATCGATGGCTCATCGTGTTCAAGGTTGAAGTCAGGGGTCCATCAATTTAAGTACATTCCATGGGCGTCAAATAAATAGGATCCATTCTTGAATATCAAATCTTTGTCCTATTTAAGTCCCTGAGGTGTAGGACAGTCGGTGACAGAGTGTGTTGTTAAGGCACTTTGTGATGTTAAAGTCACCGGTTTGAAACCCGTGGGGACAAAAAATCCAGCCATGTTAAGGGTTGGTGTGGCTCAGGCCGGGTGCGATCCCCGAGTGATTTTGACGGCTTATATTCCCCTGACTCGCGGTTTCTCAAGCCACAAGTTAGTCACATAGGTCACGGAAAAACTAGCAAACAAAAAAAAAATATTTGTCCTCTTTAGCTTCAAACTAGAATGCATAAAAATCCATTCCACGGAAATATTGGGTTAGTTTTCCTTTAATAAGAACTTGTCAGTTCCTCTAGACCCAATTTTCCATGGACCATGTGGATGGATAGATGCCCATAAATTGACAGATGAGGCCTCTTTAAGCCAATGCCAATGGCATATGCTACGAGGAAGAAGGTGGCAACGAAACTTCTGTAATATTCTTAAGTCGTTTGACAAGTCAAGTTGGCTATGCCTTGGACGATTTCCCCATGATTGATACCAATGTGTGAAATGTCAAGGCTTTAGATTCTAGAGAGGAGAGGAAGCTCCCTCCAAGATTGGGATCCATCCTTGAACCAAGACCAAAAGCGACTAACATGGCGCAAGGTTTTTTTTATAGCTCTAGAAATCGTCAAGAAAAAATAATATTGTATTGCCATGTTTCCCATAATTATATGCCTAAATTCTATGGTTGCATCTTTAATAATGCATATAGTATGCAGGGGTTTATTGGATCTCTTTTTAATTGGTAAATCAACTAGTTCATGTTCAAAATTTAGATAAGTGGGTCCTCAATGTTGGCTTGAAGGGCATGCACGAATGTGTCACACCTAACCTAGTTACAAATAACAACTTCACGAGGGACATGTGTAACCAAATAACCTAACAAAGTTTCCCCTTTATATGCATCACATACATAATCATATTCATTGACACAAATATTAATAATAATCCCATGGTTGGGGTTGAAGTTTCCTTGTGATAACCCTTGGCACAAATTTCCAAGGTGCCTTGGGTGGTATCATTGTTACAACTACCAATAATCTACAAAAGTGTCTCTAAGCACTAAATCAACCATTGTAAACTCTTAATAACCTTATGACATAGACCGCACCATGTCAAGGTCAAACCAACAACCAAAATGATATGACAATAGTTACTATGAAGTAAGGACACAAAATCATCAACCTCACACACCCTATCTTAAACAAATTCACTTGAATTTTCCATTTAACTTCAATAATAACCCAATTATAGGTATTATATTATTATTTTTTTATTGTATTAATATAATTTTATAAATTTTAATTTACCAAACAATTTAAAAAATTAAACTTAATAATATAAAATACCCATATCAACCATTAAACTACAATTTAACTAATAAACAAATTAATAATAAACCATTAAACTACAACCCAACCAATAAAATTAGCAGTCTATAAATTATGTATGTAACCAATATTGAGATAAGCCTTGAGCTTCACAAGATTCACGACCATGATTTCTTTGAATGTACAAACTGAACAAGATAATAGAAAAATGCATGTTGGTAAGTCATCTTATTTTACATGGTCGACAATAAATGTGTCAGAGTATGATTTCTTTGAATGTACAAACTGAACAAGATAATAGAAAAATGCATGTTGGTAAGTCATCTTATTTTACATGGTCGACAATAAATGTGTCAGAGTGGTTATGATTATGCCTTGGTTTAGTATTGTTCGGACCTGGTCCAAGACTTGGTATCCATGGTAATAAAAGCCACATGCTTATTCACTTTATGTTACATGCCTTGGTTCCCAACCCTGGAAGGGCACATGGAAATCATAAAATGCACAACTTTCTTAAGGAAAATGCTCAATAAATGCACAAGTTTACAATAAACTACAGTGAAATTCGACTGACTTATTGAGTTGGTATGGTTTGAGATTGTCAACATAAATATTGAGTTGGTATGGTCAACATAAATAATTAAATTAATAGCAAGTTAATTTTTTAATAAACCATGAGCAAGGAATTTTAATTTGAGGTAAAAAATTAAATTAAATTTGGATAAAATTTTAAGATTATTTAAGTTCTACATTATCTAACTTTTATGCATGGTAAAATCTCTCTTTTAAGGGTTTTGTTCATTTTAAACTAAATTAAATGCTTAAAAAATCAATTAAAATTTTAAATTGATAAGAACTTTCACTTGTCTAGACATTGTATTTTGGTAAGGGAGGAGAGATTGCTACAATATTAACTTACTCCATTTAGTATCATTGAAGTTTCGAAAACGATAGTAATTGAATCACTAGAACTTTTGGTTGGGCATCCATGAAGAGTTGCTTTTAAAATTTTGGAAGAGTCTATTCAAGGATTTGGGTACCAAGTTAAATTTTAACAATTCTCACAATTTGTGATTAGATGCGCAAACTAAGAAAGTGAATCAAGTGACTGAAGACATACTTTGCATGTTTGTGATGACCTAGTCATCCAAGTGAGAAGACTATATACATTTGGTAGATTTTGCATACAAATGGACATCATGCATAATTGGGAATGAGTCCATTCAAGGCCTTATACAAAATAAGAATAAATACTCTAGTGAAATGGGACAATCATGTGAACAAAAGTGTACATGGGCTAGAATTGTTCAAGGAAATGGAACAAAAAATTGTCAAGATCAATAAAAATTTGAAGGTTCCTAGGACAAGCAAATAAGTTATGCAAATAAGAACAAAGTACATAGCGAACTCAAATTTGGTGATCATGTATTCATTGAAGCTTCGAAGTTGTGCCATGCTAGCACCCAAATATGTGGGCCTTTTGAAATTTTAAATATGATAAAACCAATTGTGTATAGGCATGCGTTGCTTACAAACATTAGAGCTCACAATTTTTACCACGTTTGCTTACTTAAGAAAAATGTGCATGATGCAAATCACATGATTGATTGGGCGATGATCCAAGTGAAAGTGAAACTAGGGGGAAGAGTTCCAAACATAACCAATATGCATCCTCAACAAGAAAGTGAAATTGCATTTGAAATCGAGCCATCGAGCACAGAAAGATGCAATGGAAGAACTTTGGTCCCATTGAGGCTACATGAGAGTTGGAGGCTACCATGAAATAGCTATACCCATTTTTGTTCTAATATCAAAATTGCACCAAGGCTTGTGATATTTCTAAAGGGAGGGGAATGTAATACCTTATTTTTTACCCTTGGAAGGTATTGGATTAGATTGTGTTTAGAGAGTAAATGTGTAGTTATTATGATGGGTGTTCAAGCATACAACTTAAATAAATGACTCCATAATGCAAATGTTGCAAATATATTTTGCATGGATTTTTAGTATGAAGCTCAAGGACAAGGTGGAACTAGAGAATGGTTAAACATATAGCTGTAATAAATATACTTTATTTTAATTGTGTGGTAGAGTTACCATGATGCACTCTATGCTATGTAAAAAGTTAATGCTAGATTGTAAAATATAATGGTTCAAGATGCATGTGGGGTGAACATCGAGGCTACGAATCCATAGGGAGAAGATCAAAGAATAATTAATGGGAAACAAACCTTTATTACTATGTGCGAACTCAAGAACTACCATCCTTTTCATCATGTGCCATAATTACTTAAACTTACAAACAACTTTAACTTTGAGAGACAGATATGAATGCATGAAGTGGTTGGCGAGGGAATTTTTTCCTCATGTAAAGAAAGACTATGGGAGAGGTACCTTAGAAGGAAAAGTACTATTATTTTGGGAAAAGTAGTAGTCCTTCATTTCATTCCCCTAACTCACTATATGACATTGTTTTGTCCATGGTATGCTACTTTCTCATACAATATTCATCCCAAGTTTGCAACCACCATTAACTAGATCTAAGAAATCCATGTTTGTGTGAAGTTGTGTGAGAAAAATGCTAGAAAGAAATAGGAAATCATCATTTGCATGCTTATGTCGTTTATTGTGTTTATTGACTCCTTTTGATTGAAACAATTTCCCACCAGACTTTCCCAAAGTGCAATCAACCTTTTGACTATTCTTAGTTGCTTTAGAGAATAAAGTAGTGTTGATTTCCTAAGAAACTATATAACAAAGAAGGGAAATGTCTAAGTTGTGTTGTGTGTGGATGAGGGAAGAGAGTTTCATGGTTGATTGAAGGTTGGATGAGGTGCTATGGAGTCATGTACCGAGAATATTGGATGAGTTATGAGCTATTGTAGGTTGTCATGAGAATGTTATAGGACCATAACTAGTTTGCTTCGTCATGTTGGCTTCATAACCCAGATTGGGGGTAGAATAGACGGTAGACGGATATGGTCGAGCAATGAATTGTTGTTGCAAAGATAGATTCATAGACCATCTTTTATTAAAAGATAATTTTTCCTCTTTGTTCTACGTTATGTCACTTAATTCCCTGAATTATGTTGTGATGGTGATTAATGTGCACACATTGATTTACGGTTCTCTTTAAGAATGTAAATAGACATGTACTACCATGTTTCCCAAGATTATATGCCTAAATTCTATGGTTGCATATTTAGTTATGTATATAACATGCATTAGAGGCCTACTATATCTCTTTTTAATTGGTGAACCAACTAGTTGTTGATCAATTTCAAAATCCAAATAAGTGGGTACTTAATGTTGGCTCGAAGTGCATGGACGAGTACACCACATCTAACATAATTACGAATAACAACTTCATAACAAAATAAGATAGCAAGGTTTCCCCTATATATGCATCACACACATAATCATATTCATTGACACAAATATTAATAAAATTTCATTATCAGAATTAAAATTACCTTGTGATAAACCTTGATACAAATTTCCAAAAAATATCAGATGATACCATTGTTACAAATATCAATAAACAATAAGAGCGTTTTAAAAAGCAATAAGAGTGTTTTCAAAAACAATAAGAGTGTTTTCAAACACTAAATCAATTATTATAAACCTTTAGTAGCCTTATGACACAACCCATGCACTTTCAAAGCCATGTTAACCATCAAATAATAAGACAAGAGTTGAAACAAGGTAAAGATACAAGATAGTGAACCTGAAACACCCTTGTTTCCCCCAGCTTATAATTAATTATTAATTATGATCACCAGGCTATGGCATGTGAACAATGTAAATGTATTGTTGTTTAGATTTCCAATAACTGACTGTGGGGGTGAAGCCTTGAAGTACTTGCCATGATATGACTAGAGGAAAGAGTGAGGAAATTGTGGAGAGGATTCATTATGTCAAAATGACCCAAATTTCTCTTTGCTGAAATAATAAGCCTCATCCTAATCCCAAGGAGAAATCAGTTAATAAGAAAAGGATTGGTGGTTGAACTATCAACTACCCTAATGAATGGAAGCATGGATGGTGTGGCTGGGGAGACAAAAAATTGTCAGTCCGAAGTACCACAAAGGGCAGTTTTTCCTG
>JZKD02S0839214.1:0-14345 GCA_000966675.3 Picea glauca
ATTTTTCATTTGGTGATCTCTGACTATCCAAGATCTCATCCAGGGTCATGGAGTTGTTCAAGAACTTGATTTGGGTGTTTGACTTCTCAATCTTCTTTCTAAGATTCACAACTTCTGCTTCCAGCTTATGACAGGATTCTTCCTTTTTGTTCAATTGGTTCCTCACTACCTCCTCTCTCCTTTTGGCTTCTTCAAGTTGGATTTTAAGATTGACATTGCTTTCCCTTAGTTCTTTTAGATCTGCAAGGTTTTTTCTTAGTTCATCGTCTTCCTTCTTTTCTTCTTTTGCTTGATTGATTTCATTTTTCAGTTTCTCAATCTCCTCTTTCTTTTCTTTTGTTAGATTAGTAACTTTTGTTTTCAATCTTTTGATCTCTTCTTTTTTGTTTTCTAACTAAATCTTTTGCTTAGATATGATTTTTTCATTGTCTTTGAGATTTTATTTTATTTCCAGAATATGTTTTTGTTTGCTAAGCTCATCATCTTCCTTCTTCTTTTCTTTTACTTGACCAATTTCTTTCTTCAACTTCTCGATCTCCTCTTCTTTTTCTTCTAACTGATTATCCTGCCCATATATTATCTTTTCATTGTCTTTGAGCATTTCCTTTATTTCCAAGATGTGCTTTTGACTCTTTTCAAGAAATTCTTTAGTGTAGTCATGAAGATAGCTATAGTCTAAATAATTAAGGTCAAATTGGTATTCACAGAGACTCCAATCAACCTTTTGTTTTGCCTTTGATAGTTCTTCTTCTACTTCTTCCATGGGATAAATGCTAACAAAACATCCTTTTATTGTATCTGAGTCTTCTTCTTTACTTGCAGGGGAGGATTCAATATCAACATTATTGCAATAAAAATATTGTGGAGAGTCTTTACCGTTATTGATGACTGAGTCTTCCTCTTCATCCTTGATAGGAATGTCTTCTGTGTCTTGTCTTTTGATTTGATACATCTCTTCTAACTTCAGCCATAAGTACTTGGCGGATGTGCATAGTCCTATGCTTTCCTTGACGATATCTGATAATCCATTAAGAAGAATCTTCAATGCCACTTCATTGTTCTTGCTTACTCTTCTTTGGACTGTAATCTTGATAGATTCTTTGAGGTAGTGAAGTCTCATGGCTTGCTTACTACTGAATTCCAAACTTTAGATCCTCTTAACTTCAAATATTGTTTCATATTTTCTCTCCGTGATGAATAATCTGTTCCATCAAATAAGGGAGCTTCAATTGCGGAGAGAGCCATTTGTCCACCCATTTTTTCAGAATCTGCGTTCCAATGTTTAAATTGTGCTAAAGGAACATGCTTTGATACCAATTGTTGAACACATCACCCACACTAAGAGGGGGGGTGAATTAGTGTGTGGACTTTTATAACTTTTCCTCTTGCAAGTTAGCAGTTAAAACATAATTGTATAGATTAAGAACAATCAAATCATAATCACAATGGACACAAGAGATACCAGATGTTTGTATAATCTTTTGTATAATTTATATGTATATATGTGAATATAGTAATAAGGATTTTCCCAGCACCAACTATTTTGTTTTAGCACCAACTAAAGTAAGGAGCACCAACTCTTAAGAGAGCACCAACTCTCAAGCAAGACCCAACTTGCCACAAGACCTAGCTTGTTGATAGAACACAGTCTATCCAACTATAGTTCATATAGTAGTTCAACCGACTCTAGTAGCAGTGATCCATTATAGAATCAACTATATCTCATGATCAGAGGTATACCATAAACGCTCATCACCGCACTTCATATTCTCTCTGAAATTCACGCCTTCTTCACTTTATATTCCCTCTGATATCAATGCCTTCTTCACTTCTTCTTCCCTCTGATATAATCACAGACCTCAGGTCCAGATCCACCTCTTTCTCATCCGCAAGCATTATCTGCAAGTAAACCAATCATGGTTGTATATATACTTGTTTATGCTAAAAAATTGTTTATGTTATTGGGCCAAGTTGTGCAACAAGTTACAACTAACTTGTCCATTTACAACAACTTTGGGACCACCGATGATCATCATTTCGGGTCTTCAACTTTAAACCTGACATCCTTCCTACTTTCATAAATCGATCATAGGTATGGATCGATTTCCTTTGTCTCTGTGTATATTACAAAAATCGAATAATGTGGAGGCACTTCCTTCAAACCATTTACATATGACCATAAGCGCAGGACCACGAGATTATCAATTTTAACAACGTATTACATTTTTCCTTTTAAATATCTTACCATATGACCTTGGGCGATAATCTCACGTGACCACGCGATTACGGGCATGACCAAAGGTGATTTGAAATCAAACTACGTTTCGCCACACAATTTACCTTGAGCCTCCATGTGTCCTTTGTCCAAAACCGTGGTTTCGATTGTGGCCCGTCCTCAACTTCTTAAAGTCTGCACACCTTCAATCTCTGCAATGCAACAGGATTGTTGATGTCACGATCTTGATGGTGCTCCTGAACTAACAGTTCATATTTGTTCTTTCACGTTCTGCGGATCAAATATGACCTTCCTAAATCAATGGTTGTGATTTATTTCGTGATCCGAGCTTCAAGAGTTTCAACTCTCAAACCCTTCTTTCCTTCGTACATCAATCTTCCGGAATCGATGATCTGCAGACACCTGTCCTTCTAAATCGATGACTCTGCCTCTACTTCGAGAATTTGACCTTTCAACTAGATCAACGGTCCTGTGTCCCCTTTCTCAATCATCGGTCGAGATCTTCTTCTGGTCTCCAGACTTCTGAGATCTCAAATCTCAACTTTATCTCTATCACCTATTTCCAGAGCTGACGATCCACTGACACGTTTCCCTCTCGGATCAGTGATTGCGATGCTTTCGTGTCTTCGGACTTCGGAATTCTCAAGTCTCAACTTTCACTTCCCCTGTAATATGATCAATGGTTGAGAATACACTCGAAGTGATCTTCAGATCGGACGACTCATGTCCACTTCAGAACTTCGACATTCGGGACTTCGGGACTCTGTCCTTCGCAACTTCGACCCTTCGCGACTTCAGTCCTTCGGCACTTCGGCTCTTCGCGACTTCGTCCCTTCAACACTTCAACCCTTTGCAACTTCGGCCTTCGGGACTTCAGAACTTTGTCCTTCATGACTTCGACCTTTAGGACTTCAGATCTTTTTTCATTTGTTGGTGGTGAAACTCCCGAAGTAAATCTCCAGGAGTGACGTAACATTACAAATATCACCTGTTGACTTGGCACGAGCTGAGTGGCTGCCATGTGTCACTCGCTGACATGGTTTGCCACATGTCCTTGTTGATGTGGTTTGCCACATGTCCTTGATGACGTGGTTTGCCACATGTCCTTGCTGATGTAGTCTGCTGACGTAGATCTTTCGATGTTACACATAATCATCTCATTGATCTAACGATCATAATAGTATCCGAAGGGTATCTTAGATCGACGACTGAGAGTGACTTCAGAATTTCAACTTTCGGGACTTTGGGTATTTCGATATCTCAACTTCACAATTCTTCCGAAGAGTAACCTCCTCACATCTTTAGACCTGAAGTGAATGATGTTCGTTTGATCAAGATCTTAGATCAACGACTCGATCTATCTATGATGCAACTTTGCCTTGGATTAAATCCAACGACTCTCCATCTTTTCTTATCCTATCCTTCCATTTAATTCGATCCAACAACTGACGAAAATTCGAGTGATCGAGATCTTAGATCTCAGCCCTTGCTTATCCTATCCTTCCACTTAAGGTGATCCGATGACTGATGGATATTCGGGTGATTGAGATCTCATATCTCAGCCCTTTTTTATCCTGTCCTTCCACTTAAGGTGATTTGACGACTGATGGATATTCGGATAATTGAATTCTCAATCGTTTTTCCTCGCTTATCCTATCCTTCCACTTAAAGTGATCCAACGGTCGTGAAGACTCTTGAAGTTGATCCACGATCAAGGATGATTTCAGAACCACAACTTGCGAGTGATTTAACTCGTCACCCGAGCTCCACAATTTGAAGTTGTGCGTTTATTGGTGAGTCAACCACAATCGTCGATCTTCGAATCTATAAGATCGGATGGTCCTGACTAATTGCGGGATTGGAAATAACACGATATTTAATTCTCCTTTCCATTTCCACAATCTATCCCTACTGTTGATTTGGTGATTGCGCATCCGATGATCACGACTTAATCTGATCGTTTGTTGAATCAACCACAGTCGTTGATATTTGGGTTTATGAGATCTGACAATCTATGCCAGTTGTGGGATTTGAACTAGCGAGTTGTTTAATTCTTCTTTCGCTCTCCACAATTCATCCCTGTCGTTGATCTGACTTGCACATCCGACAGTTACAACTTGATATGATCATTGACCAATCCTCCAACGGTCCTTAAACCCATGGTCACTCATATGACCGACATCCGTTATATGAGACGGTCAACATCGTCAATTTTATTGATCGGACGACTGCTAAGGCTTCTCACCTTTTCTTGTGCATTGGTTGACTTCTCAATATTTTCATCGATCCCAACGACACTTCTGCAATGCGCTCTTCCTTCTGAGCTTTGATCTTCATTCGCTTATGTACTGCACTTTCCCTTCTGAGCTTTGATCTTCATTCGCTTATGTACTGCATTTTCCCTTTTGAGCTTTGATCTCTACATATTGTTTGACATTTTCTGCTAATTGATATACTATTGATATCAATGACAATTTCATCTATGATAAATCACAATGATAATTCATCATAACAACAAATCATCACATCATAATGACATCAACTGTTGACATCAATGACAATATGTCCAACACTTCCTTCTACTCTCCACCAAGACCCTCAACAAACTTTAAGAGTTTAATCTTCTAAATTTCTCTAGTAGTGTCATCAAGGGGAGGTCTTAGTTCTTCATTTCTTGATCCCACAAGTTCTCCTCCATCAATGGCAAGGTCTTAAGTTTCACTCGATTCCAAGCTTATGGAGGCGGGTGGCTTGGAGTGTTTTTTGAATTCCCTATAAGGAACACAATGTTTCCTGATTCATTGAGTTTATATCTAATTGTAGCAAAGGAGGTGGTAGTAGAGGAGGAGGAGGTGAAGGAGGCCCCTATTATAATGGGTCGTGACCATTGTTCCATTGAGAGAGATGTAATCCAAAATTATAGGTAAATGTGACCACTTTTCTAGAGTTGTTAGAAGTCAATTAAATTATGTATTTTTTGTAGGTGTTTGTTGTATCTCAATGTAGTAAGGGTGCACCTTCTCAATATTTAATTTAATATATTAATGTCCAATGAAGGCCAAACCTGATTCATGGGATTGTAGGGAATACAATGTGAAGAAGATAAGGGAAGCACAAAAGCACATCCCAAGAATTACATAAAAGGAAGAAAATAAACCTTCAAGAAGGAAAAAAACATCTACAAAGAGCCAACTTGATGGGATGAAGAACAATGAGAAAGCTCACGAAGAAAAAGGTACCCCAACTGGAACACGTCTCCATAAAGATGCACTTCTAACACTCAACGTTGAAAATAAGCATGTGATGGTCATGCGACCAAGAGAATCATTTGATCTGCGATGCCTCAGATGTTTACCATGTGAGCTTAGAAGCCAACCATGCAGTCTCTTCTTCTTACTAATGTAAGAGCGGTTGGAGAAGGAAATGATCAACCTACTACGTGTCCCACAAAGGGACTCACCTCTAGAAATTCGATGACGAAAGTTTAACATCTCATGGAGGAAGAGGGCTAAGCATCTATGGTCCTCACAAGCCATAAACGTTTGGAGAGAGCCATGCGAATCCCTAAAGAGGCAATAAAACCATCCTTTGATCTCATAGAAGGGAGAGCATTTGAATACAAAGCGATCCTTTGTCTTAGGCTCTAAGGAGTAAATTTAACCAATATATGCTCTCGAGGAATATGGTGGTTTGTCTCGATACAAAGATGGTGGGAGCAAACTTTGAGTTGGGTAAGAGGAACCCTCAAGTTACATGACCACTAGAGTTTAGTGTATCCCGGAGTTTAGATGGGCTCATCACTAATGTGAAGATATATGCCTACGCAGTGCTAAAGTTTTGAAGACAACGTCTCTCTAGGATTAGACCATGTGGACAAAAGATAGACTTTGTAGATCTCAAAACAAATGCCTTTCTTATCTCTCCCTTATGGAGACTAGGGCATCCAAAGAAATCAAAGCTATAGAATTGAAGTAATGAAGAGACTCTCACATACCAACAAGAATCAACCCCATACCTTGCTAACTCCATAGAAGAACTACAAGCAAAGAAATGATACTTGAGATGACCACCTTAGAAGTTACCAATTTATCTTAATATGTGTATAACTATTACCGCATAGAAAATCATTAAAACCATGAATGATACTTTCCCAAATTCTACAAGAATGATGGCATGTAAACCATAGAATATGAGAATATATTTAATAAAATTTTCNCATGGGATAAATGCTAACAAAACATCCTTTTATTGTATCTGAGTCTTCTTCTTTACTTGCAGGGGAGGATTCAATATCAACATTATTGCAATAAAAATATTGTGGAGAGTCTTTACCGTTATTGATGACTGAGTCTTCCTCTTCATCCTTGATAGGAATGTCTTCTGTGTCTTGTCTTTTGATTTGATACATCTCTTCTAACTTCAGCCATAAGTACTTGGCGGATGTGCATAGTCCTATGCTTTCCTTGACGATATCTGATAATCCATTAAGAAGAATCTTCAATGCCACTTCATTGTTCTTGCTTACTCTTCTTTGGACTGTAATCTTGATAGATTCTTTGAGGTAGTGAAGTCTCATGGCTTGCTTACTACTGAATTCCAAACTTTAGATCCTCTTAACTTCAAATATTGTTTCATATTTTCTCTCCGTGATGAATAATCTGTTCCATCAAATAAGGGAGCTTCAATTGCGGAGAGAGCCATTTGTCCACCCATTTTTTCAGAATCTGCGTTCCAATGTTTAAATTGTGCTAAAGGAACATGCTTTGATACCAATTGTTGAACACATCACCCACACTAAGAGGGGGGGTGAATTAGTGTGTGGACTTTTATAACTTTTCCTCTTGCAAGTTAGCAGTTAAAACATAATTGTATAGATTAAGAACAATCAAATCATAATCACAATGGACACAAGAGATACCAGATGTTTGTATAATCTTTTGTATAATTTATATGTATATATGTGAATATAGTAATAAGGATTTTCCCAGCACCAACTATTTTGTTTTAGCACCAACTAAAGTAAGGAGCACCAACTCTTAAGAGAGCACCAACTCTCAAGCAAGACCCAACTTGCCACAAGACCTAGCTTGTTGATAGAACACAGTCTATCCAACTATAGTTCATATAGTAGTTCAACCGACTCTAGTAGCAGTGATCCATTATAGAATCAACTATATCTCATGATCAGAGGTATACCATAAACGCTCATCACCGCACTTCATATTCTCTCTGAAATTCACGCCTTCTTCACTTTATATTCCCTCTGATATCAATGCCTTCTTCACTTCTTCTTCCCTCTGATATAATCACAGACCTCAGGTCCAGATCCACCTCTTTCTCATCCGCAAGCATTATCTGCAAGTAAACCAATCATGGTTGTATATATACTTGTTTATGCTAAAAAATTGTTTATGTTATTGGGCCAAGTTGTGCAACAAGTTACAACTAACTTGTCCATTTACAACAACTTTGGGACCACCGATGATCATCATTTCGGGTCTTCAACTTTAAACCTGACATCCTTCCTACTTTCATAAATCGATCATAGGTATGGATCGATTTCCTTTGTCTCTGTGTATATTACAAAAATCGAATAATGTGGAGGCACTTCCTTCAAACCATTTACATATGACCATAGGCGCAGGACCACGAGCTTATCAATTTTAACAACGTATTACATTTTTCCTTTTAAATATCTTACCATATGACCTTGGGCGATAATCTCACGTGACCACGCGATTGCGGGCACGACCAAAGGTGGTTTGAAATCAAACTACGTTTCGCCACGCAATTTACCTTGAGCCTCCACGTGTCCTTTGTTCAAAACCGTGGTTTCGATTGCGACCCGTCCTCAACTTCTTAAAGTCTGCACACCTTCAATCTCTGCAATGCAACAAGACTGTTGATGTCACGATCTTGATGGTGCTCCTGAACTAACAATTCATATTTGTTCTTTCACGTTCTGCGGATCAGATATGACCTTCCTAAATCAATGGTTGTGATTTATTTCGTGATCCGAGCTTCAAGAGTTTCAACTCTCAAACCCTTATTTCCTTCGTACATCAATCTTCCAGAATCGATGATCTGCGGACACCTGTCCTTCTCAATCGACGACTCTGCCTCTACTTCGAGAATTTGACCTTTCAACTAGATCAACGGTCCTGTGTCCCCTTTCTCAATCATCAGTCGAGATCTTCTTCTGGTCTCCGGACTTCTGAGATCTCAAATCTCAACTTTATCTCTATCACTTATTTCCAGAGCTGACGATCCACTGACACGTTTCCCTCTCGGATCAATGATTGCGATGCTTTCGTGTCTTCGGACTTCGGAATTCTCAAGTCTCAACTTTCACTTCCCCTGTAATATGATCAATGGTTGAGAATACACTCGAAGTGATCTTCAGATCGGACGACTCATGTCCACTTCAGAACTTCGACATTCGGGACTTCGGGACTCTGTCCTTCGCAACTTCGACCCTTCGCGACTTCAGTCCTTCGGCACTTCGGCTCTTCGCGACTTCGTCCCTTCAACACTTCAACCCTTTGCAACTTCGGCCTTCGGGACTTCAGAACTTTGTCCTTCATGACTTCGACCTTTAGGACTTCAGATCTTTTTTCATTTGTTGGTGGTGAAACTCCCGAAGTAAATCTCCAGGAGTGACGTAACATTACAAATATCACCTGTTGACTTGGCACGAGCTGAGTGGCTGCCATGTGTCACTCGCTGACATGGTTTGCCACATGTCCTTGTTGATGTGGTTTGCCACATGTCCTTGATGACGTGGTTTGCCACATGTCCTTGCTGATGTAGTCTGCTGACGTAGATCTTTCGATGTTACACATAATCATCTCATTGATCTAACGATCATAATAGTATCCGAAGGGTATCTTAGATCGACGACTGAGAGTGACTTCAGAATTTCAACTTTCGGGACTTTGGGTATTTCGATATCTCAACTTCACAATTCTTCCGAAGAGTAACCTCCTCACATCTTTAGACCTGAAGTGAATGATGTTCGTTTGATCAAGATCTTAGATCAACGACTCGATCTATCTATGATGCAACTTTGCCTTGGATTAAATCCAACGACTCTCCATCTTTTCTTATCCTATCCTTCCATTTAATTCGATCCAACAACTGACGAAAATTCGAGTGATCGAGATCTTAGATCTCAGCCCTTGCTTATCCTATCCTTCCACTTAAGGTGATCCGATGACTGATGGATATTCGGGTGATTGAGATCTCATATCTCAGCCCTTTTTTATCCTGTCCTTCCACTTAAGGTGATTTGACGACTGATGGATATTCGGATAATTGAATTCTCAATCGTTTTTCCTCGCTTATCCTATCCTTCCACTTAAAGTGATCCAACGGTCGTGAAGACTCTTGAAGTTGATCCACGATCAAGGATGATTTCAGAACCACAACTTGCGAGTGATTTAACTCGTCACCCGAGCTCCACAATTTGAAGTTGTGCGTTTATTGGTGAGTCAACCACAATCGTCGATCTTCGAATCTATAAGATCGGATGGTCCTGACTAATTGCGGGATTGGAAATAACACGATATTTAATTCTCCTTTCCATTTCCACAATCTATCCCTACTGTTGATTTGGTGATTGCGCATCCGATGATCACGACTTAATCTGATCGTTTGTTGAATCAACCACAGTCGTTGATATTTGGGTTTATGAGATCTGACAATCTATGCCAGTTGTGGGATTTGAACTAGCGAGTTGTTTAATTCTTCTTTCGCTCTCCACAATTCATCCCTGTCGTTGATCTGACTTGCACATCCGACAGTTACAACTTGATATGATCATTGACCAATCCTCCAACGGTCCTTAAACCCATGGTCACTCATATGACCGACATCCGTTATATGAGACGGTCAACATCGTCAATTTTATTGATCGGACGACTGCTAAGGCTTCTCACCTTTTCTTGTGCATTGGTTGACTTCTCAATATTTTCATCGATCCCAACGACACTTCTGCAATGCGCTCTTCCTTCTGAGCTTTGATCTTCATTCGCTTATGTACTGCACTTTCCCTTCTGAGCTTTGATCTTCATTCGCTTATGTACTGCATTTTCCCTTTTGAGCTTTGATCTCTACATATTGTTTGACATTTTCTGCTAATTGATATACTATTGATATCAATGACAATTTCATCTATGATAAATCACAATGATAATTCATCATAACAACAAATCATCACATCATAATGACATCAACTGTTGACATCAATGACAATATGTCCAACACTTCCTTCTACTCTCCACCAAGACCCTCAACAAACTTTAAGAGTTTAATCTTCTAAATTTCTCTAGTAGTGTCATCAAGGGGAGGTCTTAGTTCTTCATTTCTTGATCCCACAAGTTCTCCTCCATCAATGGCAAGGTCTTAAGTTTCACTCGATTCCAAGCTTATGGAGGCGGGTGGCTTGGAGTGTTTTTTGAATTCCCTATAAGGAACACAATGTTTCCTGATTCATTGAGTTTATATCTAATTGTAGCAAAGGAGGTGGTAGTAGAGGAGGAGGAGGTGAAGGAGGCCCCTATTATAATGGGTCGTGACCATTGTTCCATTGAGAGAGATGTAATCCAAAATTATAGGTAAATGTGACCACTTTTCTAGAGTTGTTAGAAGTCAATTAAATTATGTATTTTTTGTAGGTGTTTGTTGTATCTCAATGTAGTAAGGGTGCACCTTCTCAATATTTAATTTAATATATTAATGTCCAATGAAGGCCAAACCTGATTCATGGGATTGTAGGGAATACAATGTGAAGAAGATAAGGGAAGCACAAAAGCACATCCCAAGAATTACATAAAAGGAAGAAAATAAACCTTCAAGAAGGAAAAAAACATCTACAAAGAGCCAACTTGATGGGATGAAGAACAATGAGAAAGCTCACGAAGAAAAAGGTACCCCAACTGGAACACGTCTCCATAAAGATGCACTTCTAACACTCAACGTTGAAAATAAGCATGTGATGGTCATGCGACCAAGAGAATCATTTGATCTGCGATGCCTCAGATGTTTACCATGTGAGCTTAGAAGCCAACCATGCAGTCTCTTCTTCTTACTAATGTAAGAGCGGTTGGAGAAGGAAATGATCAACCTACTACGTGTCCCACAAAGGGACTCACCTCTAGAAATTCGATGACGAAAGTTTAACATCTCATGGAGGAAGAGGGCTAAGCATCTATGGTCCTCACAAGCCATAAACGTTTGGAGAGAGCCATGCGAATCCCTAAAGAGGCAATAAAACCATCCTTTGATCTCATAGAAGGGAGAGCATTTGAATACAAAGCGATCCTTTGTCTTAGGCTCTAAGGAGTAAATTTAACCAATATATGCTCTCGAGGAATATGGTGGTTTGTCTCGATACAAAGATGGTGGGAGCAAACTTTGAGTTGGGTAAGAGGAACCCTCAAGTTACATGACCACTAGAGTTTAGTGTATCCCGGAGTTTAGATGGGCTCATCACTAATGTGAAGATATATGCCTACGCAGTGCTAAAGTTTTGAAGACAACGTCTCTCTAGGATTAGACCATGTGGACAAAAGATAGACTTTGTAGATCTCAAAACAAATGCCTTTCTTATCTCTCCCTTATGGAGACTAGGGCATCCAAAGAAATCAAAGCTATAGAATTGAAGTAATGAAGAGACTCTCACATACCAACAAGAATCAACCCCATACCTTGCTAACTCCATAGAAGAACTACAAGCAAAGAAATGATACTTGAGATGACCACCTTAGAAGTTACCAATTTATCTTAATATGTGTATAACTATTACCGCATAGAAAATCATTAAAACCATGAATGATACTTTCCCAAATTCTACAAGAATGATGGCATGTAAACCATAGAATATGAGAATATATTTAATAAAATTTTCNCTTTAAGTTTTCCACTGTTTAGTTTCCTGTAGGAATTCTTGTAGAGTGCAGAATCTGTTTACTATGGTTAAGAAAATTTAACAGAATTCACATAGGGACAATGTTTTATGAAATGCTTAATGTTTTGACTGCATTTTGCTAAAAGCTGTTTATGGATGCCTGAAATTTATCCTGAATTCAGAGTGTGCCATGATATTTTTGCTTATTATGGACTTTATCTTATATATAGATATATTTTGTTTCTATTTTTTCAATACTCTGTTCTGTATGGTTTGCAGTGGTCCCGTGTTCAAATGGCACTACCACTGCAGCAATAGAGGTAGCTGAAATAGAAAAGCTAAGAGTAACAAAAATAAAGATCCAAAACACAGAGAATAGTGGGGGCACCTGCACAGTTGGGGGATTGCACCTGTAAATCCTGTTAATGGAGAAAAACTTATCCAAATAAGCTTGTGATTGTATTGAGAAAATGTTAAGATCTACAAATGAGGCGTGAAATCCTTTTAAACCAAAAGAGGTAAAAACCCTAAATTAAAGCTTAAGTTAGTAATAAAAGTGACAAGGCCCTTATTACATAAAGGTGGCCCTTAACAAATATTGAATATGATACTACAAAATTCTAGGACTAAAAGATTATGAGAAAATCATGAGTTTACATATAAAATAGCTCATGTACATACTGTCCAATGCTTAAGAAAGGTGTCATGGTTAGGTACACAACATAGTTCTCTCACCAAGGTCAGTGCAAACCTTGCAAACCGTGGTAAGAATGTGAGTGCCTATAAGCATGGAAATGTTGAGCCCTGGGTGTCACCTGCTCAGGAGAAAAAAGACCTGTTCTTTGAGAATGACTTGGAAAGCATGATTTCTGCCTTGCATATTTTTTTTGTATTTCTGGTGGCTCAATTTTTACTGGAACTAGGATCTTGCATCATTAATGCTGTGACTATATGGGTTTGTTTGGAAAAGATGAACATGGTGTTTGCTTCCTTTGATGTCTTTCTAGACACAAGCATGTGTGTGGGCTCTCAATAGATGAAAACCTGCATATTTGTCATCCCAATGCTCATTTTTTGTTTACTTTTGCACTTTGCACAGGGTTTTAGAACATGTTCACAATGGAAAAAATGGGCAAATGCCTAAAATCTTCCTTTTTTGTAGAAATTGTTAATATTATGGTAGCTTCGGGAGGTATGAACCTCTATTGTGACCTATGATGAGACTAGAATCCTCCGGAAGGAAGCAAAGAATTGAAGGAAACCCTAGACAAGCTGTCGACTGAACAAATATATTTAAATTGAATTTATTGATGCCCAGAAGGAGAAGTTGGCCCCAGTTAGTCTGGCCAGTCCACTATAAATACAGGGCGCCAGTTTCATCATTTCATCATCTCAGCAGTTGCAGTGAGAGCAAAATCTGCGCAGGTAGTTGCAGGCAGCAGCAGTTTGGTGCGCAAGTTTTCTGGGAAAGCTGGGAAAGTGGTGCGCTAGTTTTTGGGTGGGATCATCTGTTCAGTTCAGTTTCTATTCTCTTGCTTGGTGCATTTAGCCTCTCTTGGCTATTGATTACTACCAGGATTCTCTTCTCAGTCAAGGTCAAGGTGCTCGGAGGGTGGCTTCGGCCTGTGGTTGGGTGACGAGGGTATCGTCAATGGTTAAATGAGCACAATCCTCTATGTTCTAACAGGTTATGGGCCCATACCCCTTCAGTCAGCCTAAAACGCTGGAAGGAAACATAACCGCTAGGTATTGAGCTCAATGAGGAAGTGCCGCTAGGGTTACTAGCAGGAGCAGCTTCCAAAGAACTGCAACTAGGGTCACTAGCAGTAGCAGTTGCAGAAACCCTAATTCTAAGATCCAACACTTTGTGATGGAGCATCTTGCTCAAGGAGAAGATATTCAGATGCACCCTAACTCAGCGCACCTATTGACTTTCTCAGAAGAAAGAAATGACAAAGTTGAAGTTTTGGATAAAAGCATGACCAGTTATCAGTCAACCGAAGACATGTGCGAAACAATCAGTCTATTACATTACTCAGCACTCACCGGGACAATTGAAGACGATATGTGGATAATCGATAGTGGAACTTCTAGGCACATGACGGGAGATCAAGCTAGACTCTCAGATCTAAATGAGAGAAAGACATCGTACAAAGTGGAGCTTGGAGACAAAAGCACCTACCCCGTCGAAGGATTTGGACA
>JZKD02S0839269.1:0-14345 GCA_000966675.3 Picea glauca
CCCCGCGTGGAAGAGTGTACATACTTCTGGGGTGTAAATACTTCATGGGGTATAAACACAGCTGAAAGCAAGGACCTCTGAATCAGGAAGATAATCAGGCTCCACAACCAACAGAGGGCCTTCAGATTCTAACCTTTTGACCTGAGTTTGCTTAACTCTGTTGGATGCCTTTTCTTGCCTTAACTGCCCTTCCAACTTTATTGCATAAGTTGACAGCTTTTAATTCTTTAGACTTAGACCCAAGTAATCAAAATACAACATATCACTGGTATTCCTTTGGAATTTTACTTTGTCTGGAGCACTCATTTTGTCATATTTTATCTTGATTTCAGACACTTTGTCTTCATCTGCAACTGCTATATTAAATTTCCTCTTCTCTATATCTCTTATTGTGAACATAGAAGACTTTTGCTGAGAAATATTTTGTACTTCAGGGACTAACTCCCTCATTTCACCCATAGCCAAGTTTCCTTTCTCAACATATTGTTTTTCCAAATCTTCTTTAGATTGATAAGATGCTCCAGATGCCTTATCAAAGATGTACTTTTTGCTGCTGAAATTTCTTGAGATGCCTTCACTTTAGAGCTTTCTTCCTTTCTCAACCTCTACAGTGCTGGTGCCACTCTCCACCATATCCATATTCACTTGTTCTTTAGGCTCTTCCTCCTCTAGATCCACTATCCGTGGGGATTGTGTGATCTTCATATTCTTAGGGGCATTCTGTTGATAACTGGTGCCCAGGGTCTCTGAGCTGCTTCTCTTGTTGTAAACACTTACTTTGGGGACTTTAAATACCATCTTCTGAGGAGTTTGTTGTGTTTGATCTTGTTGCAGGGTTGTCTCCATATCAACACGGACTTCTAGATTTGCCAATTTGTCAAAACCCTCAACATGTTCATGCTCATAAGGGGCATGTTTGTTCATCAGTCTTCTCTTGGATATGATCTGATGTGGATCATATCTTCTTCCCTGTAGCTGTGCAAATCCAAACTCCTTGAGCTTTGTCTGGATCTGAGATAAGCATTATCTAGTCTTGAAAATGAAGGGTCCAATGATGAAAGGGAATTTGAGGTTGAAGGCTTTGTGCAATTTTAGGAAATGCTTTATCTCTGATATGATTCTTTGCCTAATGAATTCAAGGGAAAAGACTCTGGGTGTCAGAAAAATAGGCAGAATATAGGGGGATTCATGACAACCATAAAACCAGACCATGTTGAATGCATGAACAATACCCAGTCCCCTACCCTATTTTATGGATTTGGCTGTAAATATCTCCTCATGGCATCTAGGACTTTTGGTAGGATGGTGTTGAAAATCAAGTTGTAAACCCTGGACATGACCTTGTTGATGAAAATGAGCGATGTGATCCTTTTACATTTAGTTGATATGAATGATGCTTCAGGGAACTCTCTCTTATTTGTTTCCAGGAAAATATTCAGAAAGTATGTGTAATAACTAAAATGTCTTAGTGACTGAAAATTCACTAGTTTTTTGTGGATATTATCAACTATGAAATGATCGAAGCTGACACAGACTGACGGACTAGACTCTGACTGGAAAAATGCTAACAGAAAACCCAACATGACCTCAACCACATGCTTGTCATTATCTAGACCTAAAATTTGACTCAGTAGGGAACATACCCATTGGACCTCAATAACTATGATACACACTCATTGGCAAAGATAGACTTTCAAAAAGATTCCGTGGTTTGACAATTGTCTAAAAAAATAGGTCTTTGACTTCTGATGGAAACTCCCTGTAAACCCTAATTAGCTTTTCTTCCTCGAACAGTTCAGACACTGCAGAGAAGGAATTTGGTATGCCGAGGGTGCCTCAAATTGATAGACTCTCTACCCTACATAGGACCTCGGACCCCTGTTTATTTACGACAACTTTCTCTTCCTGTAAATACTGCTCTGCGCACCAACCTATGAATTCAGGGAAAGGGAACGTGACCTCGACATCGTAAGGCACTATAGTGGTCAGGATTGCTTCAAGGAAGGGTATCTGCTTCCCTACATTATCGAACAAATTAACTCTGGACACGAAGATGGGTGAAATGGTGATTTCAGTGTCGAACACATTTGAATCTCAGTCAATTAGGGATTCTTCGTTTGACAAAAGGTATTGCTCTGTTACTAACATTATGATAGGGTCCATGGTGGTGATGAAAAATACCTATAGATGAGCAAAAAAGGCGTGAGCTTGGCGTACTGTTGAGCTTCAATTTTAATGGAGTGGTCACGCCAACTTTCAACGTTCCAGTATTTGAAAAATAATAAAATAAACGACAAGCGCCCCTTTTATATACTTTCCTTATTTTGGGGGAAGGAGGAAGTGGTTTGGGGAAACTCGCTTCTTGCCCCAAAATGCACCCAGTGGTGCCACGTGGTCATGGAAAAAAACCATGGTTTACTTTTTGGCCCGCTTTCGGGAATTATCTTTCGTGCAACTCCTCCCCCAGAAACGATCCCCGACCGTTGATCTGGTGCACTTGAAATCTGTGAACTATCGTGTCCCATCAACTTAGTGCCCACCAGATATAGCCTTATCCCACCAGACTTGGCCCCTCTAGTTTATCACGCCTCCACATTAGTTTAGCACTTTGCTAAGTCTCGAAAACTCGATTTCGCACATAAGTTTTTTATGGTGATAACATGGGCTCCAAGTGGGGATGCTATCCTCCCAGCGAGGTAGGAAAGAATGGAAGACTGAGTGCCTACCCATTGTGATATGATTTACTCCTGCAACTGAATTTACCAATATCTTATTCAGAAAACTCAAAATGTATGCAGCATAACTTAGGGCCTTCACTTCGAGCTTCAGTTTCTGCTGATTTAATTTCAACTGTTTCAATTGAAAAACAAAATGGTTATATAAAATGAATGGAAAGGGTGATAGTTCCTTTAAACAATATAATGTTTGAGAAACCTGTCATTCACAGGTCCTCCTACAATGATGTCTCCATTACTTTCTTGTATCAGATAGGCATTATTCCCATGGTATGCCACAATTTTGAAATGTCCCAGCCATAGATGGTCAAATTTCCCATGCTTTACTCTGTCTTCATTTCTGGCATCCCATCTCAATACCAAGTCTCCCACTTTGAAATCATCCTCCTTGGTATGCCTGTCAAAATCCTTTTTAATCCTGTCTTGGTGCAATTGAGAATTGTTGAAGGCTTTTTCTCTTGTTTGCTGGACATTGATCAGTTCATCTGTTCTCCTTCGAGTGACATTTTTTTCAGCATTCTGCTCTTGTAACAACCTCATCACTGTCAATCCTAACGCAATAGGAAAAATTGCCTCTATCCCATAAAAAATTTGAAAGGGTGAAGTGGCAATAGATCTTTTTGGAGTGATCATGTCAACCCATAGTGCATGGATGAGATTTTTGTGGCAAGCTTTTTTGTTATCTTGCAACAACTTTTTGATAATTCTGGTTAAGCTCTTATTGGATGACTCAACCAACCCAACAAATTGAGGGTAATAAGATGTGGAGTGGCCAAGAGTTATATTGTAGTCACTGCAAAATTTATCCATATTTTTGGACTTAAACACTGCTGCATTCTCTGTAATGATTTTGATTGGACACCCAAACCTGGACAAAATATTGTTCTCCAAAAACTGAATGATAACAACATTTGTGGTCTACCTAGTGGGAATTGCCTCAATCCACTTGGTGAAGTAATCTGTGGTTGTTAGTATCCACTTGTTTTGAGCTAAGGATTGTGGAGGAATTTCTCCTATAAAATCAAGGCCTCATTGTCTAAAAGGTGCTTCAACAGAGATGGGTTTCAAGGGCAAAGGATACAATTTTCTCTTCCCATAAAAAAATTGGCATTCATGACAGCTTGAAACCTCTTTGTAGACATCAGAAAAAATGCTAGGCCAATAGAACCCAACCCTCAATATCTTGTGCATAGTAGTTTTCTAATAATGGTGTCCTCCACAGTCACCTTTATGGAATTATATGATGGTCTTCTCTACTTCTTCCTCCAACAAACAACTCAACAAGATTTCTCTTGGATCCTTCCATTATAGAGATTGATTTACAATACAAAACTTTGCTTCTTTCAACTTTAAGAACCTGGCCTTGGTTTTACTCAATTCAGGAGGAGCCTGCAAATTTCTCAACACATAAATGATATCAGCATACCATGAGGAGTCAAGGAATTTTTGGGATACCCGAGGGGCCTTTTCTTCCTCTGAATTTGCTGACAAGTCAACAATGAAATTTATTCCCAAGAGCTCACAATTTGTCTGTGCCATTAGCTTTGAAAGTCCCTTCCCCTTGATCAACTTTGCAGGTTTGATCTCAAGGTCATATTCCAACAACACATCTATCTGCTTTCCCCTTTTTCCCTCAGGGTCAAGCTAAGTTAAAATGTCTTTCACATAACTGTTGGGCACATAGGTAGTGGTATGAGAATGCAAGATATAAACTTTGAACTCCTTTAGGGCCTTGACCAGTGCATATGTCTGCGTTTCCATGATATCATACTTCAATGGGGCATCCCTCAATGTCCTTCTATAGTATGCTATAGGATTCTCAAAATTCTGCTCATCCTTCTGTAGTAAAACACCAGCAATGGCGTGCTCTGAGGCAAAAGAGAACAATATAAAGTCTTTTTCAAAATTAGGACTGGATAGTACTGGGGCCTTGGTCAATGCCACTTTGATGTCTTCGAAGGATTTTTTGGCTTCAGGGGTCCACTTTATCTCATTTCCTTTCTTGAGCATGTTAGTGATATAATTTATGATTTCAACAAGGTTAGGGATGAATCTTCTTAGAAAATTCACTTTCCCCAAGAAAGATTGCACTTCTTTTTTTCTTTTAGGTGTGCCAATTTTTAAGATGCCATCAACTCTCCTGGGATCTATCGTTATCCCCTCTTTTGAAATAATGTGACCAAGCAACTTCCCTTCTTCCATGCCAAAATTTCACTTCTTGGGGTTCAATGAAATTTCAAACTTTCTACACTTCTGAAAAGCCCTTCTTAAATGCTTTAGACGTTCTTCATCAAAAACTAAATACACAGTGATATCATCTAAGTAAATAAAAATGAATTTGTCTTTCTCATCAACAAAATCTATGTCCATATCTCTTTGAAATGTTGCCTTTGCATTCATGAGCCCAAAAGGCATCTTGGCATACATCAAGGTACCCCATGGTGTCGTGAATGTTGTCTTTTCCTGATCATCAGGGTGCACCATGATTTGATTGTACCCAGAGAAACCATCTAGCATTGACATCTTTGGAGAACCTAGCACTTTCTGTAGAATGTGATCCATCTTAAGCAGTGGGTAGTTGTCCTTGAGAGACACCCTGTTCAGATATCTGAAGTCCACACACAACCTGATATCTTCACTCTTCTTTATGACATGCACCAGATTTTCCACCCATTTAGAAAACCTCAGAGACACTATGATCTTGGCTTCAAACAACTTCTTTATTTCTTTCTCAATCAAGGGAAGCAACAAAGGATTTATTCTTCTTAATTTCTATTTGAAAGGTTTATGATCTTCTTTGATTGGGATCACATGCTGAATTACCTTGGTATCATAAAATTTCAGATCTTCATAACTCCAAGAAAAAACATCAAGGAATTCTTTCATTAAATTGATATATCTTTGCTTTACCTCTGGGCTGAGTGTTTTGGACAACTTAATGATCTTGGGATCTTCCTGAGTCCCAATGTTTCAATCTTCAACATCTCCCTCATTTACAGTAATTTTTGGACTCCTGGCCACACAATTGTTATCAAATAGTTTCTCCAATGGGACCAGGCCTTTGGGAACGATGTTACTTTTCAGCTACATTATATCTCTACCAACAATCTGTTTTTCGAAGTAACCATCATTTGCGAACAAAACTGCATCTACCTCTTCATCAATATTCAAATTCTCAAATCCATCTTCCATTTTGAGAAAACTTTCTGTTTGTTTATTATATTCAAAAACTCGTCAGTACTTAATATTGTCAGGGACTGTTGGTCTGTGTTTGAACTCAATCTCATATCCCATGTTAGGAAATATTGGAATTTTGAAAACTGAAGCTGAAGTAGAAAGAGCATCAACAATCTGATTTTGACCCCTTGGAATGGATGAGAGGCTATCTTCTGAAAATTATTCAAGAAGGTCAAGCACTATATTCCTGTATGCTCTTAATCTAGGGTACTTGGCTTGATATATTCCCTTCACCTGATTTATGATCAACTTAGAATCTCCATGAACATCTATCCTCCTAGCACCCATTTCTTTCAAATCATTCAATCCTAACACCAATGCCTCATATTCATCCATGTTTTTGCAATCAAAAGCAAGCTTATAAGAGAACAATTTTGTGGCCAATTTGGGGGAGTTAATCCACACACCATCTCCTACCCCCTCTCTGCTGACAGCTCCATCGAAGCTCATGTTCCACATTTCATTTTCTGCACTATCATGCTGTTCTAAAAATTTCTCAATCTACTAATCAGATTTGTTTTTGACAGCCATATCAATCTTTGGCCCTTTCTCTTCAAAACAAAAATCATTGAAAAAAATGGAAGAACCCAACTCAATATCCATAGAGTAGATGGGATGGTTATTATACTAGGCCTTGTTTCTGACCATGTATATGAGAAAAACCTCCATGTACAATCTCTTATCTTGACCAAAGATAGGGATAGTGGTGTATGACATATCCATTTGTAGAGTTCCTTTCAACTTTGCAGCCCATGACCTAGACAACAACATGCCAAACCTAGGAGGGATATCAACAACCACCACATCCATGACCATATTCTTTGCTATAATTTGAGACAAAGATACCACCAGATATTTGATTAGGCCTAGGCACTTCACCTTCCTTGAATCAAAGGAGAAATGATCTTTGTAAGGCCTTGTGATGTCAAGGCCCAATTGGTCTATGACCACCTTGGGCATCAGGTTATGGGATGCTCTTGAATCCAAGATGGCATTGTGTAGAGTCATATCATGGATCTTCAGGCTGACATAGAAAGGGGGGACCTCTTCAACATCACTACTTTCCTCTACACGTGGGCCAAATAAGATGGCAGGATGATCATCTTGTGTGTTCAAAGTGTCAGAAGTTTGTTCCATCTTGAACATCTTGATGATCTGATTTCTATATTCACTGTTCTTTATCAATTCGTTGACTGGTATAGAGATTTTAATCTTGGCCATCTCACTTTCAAAATTAAACGAGGATGAGGTTTTCTCTACCTCTTTGATGACTGTCTCCTTTCTTGTTTCAGGTACCTTCTTTTGTGATTCTTCCTTCTGCTTTCCTTTGTCCACAACATCTTTTGCAGCAGAATCCTTTTTAGACTGACTTGAAGAAGGTATGTTATTATGAGCTTCTTTGGTAAGATTTCCCTTTGGAGGGTTTGCAGGCACCTTTTTGTTTCAAAGATTGTACTGTTTCTGAAATTGCATGATGGCATTCTGCATCCCTGTTTGGTAATCTCCTCTTTCTACTGACAACCTCCCATCATTTTCCTTCATGAATATTTCATTAGCATCCATGAACTGATCATGTTCGTCTTTAGTCAAAAATACCTTTGTTTCATCACCATCACATCAATGCATGTTGTCTTCAAAATTTTCATCACAATTCTCATTTACATAATTATTTTGAAAAGGAAGTCTTATTTGTTGATCCCCCTGATTCCTCTGATCTCTTTGTCTGATTTGTGGGACTGTTGGTCTTCTCTGATTCCTGGGTAGAACATCAGCCTGTTCTCTGGTGTTAGGCTTATTATCTAAATCCATTATCTCCATCATTTTCTCCATAGTTTTCATCATCGTTTCAAACCTTTCTTCTGATGTTTATGAGGTTGAAGGTTGTGCCTTATCTTGAACCTTGTTCATGTCCCTGTCAGAGTTAGATATGATCTTTCCTGAAGCCATTAGATTCACTTCAACTTATATTGCATCATTCATCATATCATTTAATGAAGTAGATCTTCTTTCCCTCAACAACAAAGCAAAATCACTTTCAAAAAATTCAACATATCTAAGTTGAGCAACTTATTAGGAGGGGGTTTTACTTCAATAGGAATTAAATTATAGACCTTTATACATCTTGCTAAAAACTCCTGCAATGTTTCATTAGGTGACATTTTCATGTTGTTATACTGAGTTAACAATTGAAGGGGGTTTTTCTTGTCACCCAACTTTGTAAGAAAACTAGTTTCAAAGGCTTAGAAATTTGTGATACTGTTTGTTGGGAGAGCTCTGAACCACTTTCTGACTTCTCCTGCAAGGCTTTGTGCAAACAACCTCATTTCTGCATCCTCAAAATATACTTCTTCTAAGTCTATAAAATCATTGAACCAATCTATATGCTTTTGGGCTGACACATTGCCTTCAGCATCATACAACTTAATCCTTAGATTATACTCCCGGGGCAAATCATGTAACTGAGCAGGTAGAACAAGAGGGGAAAACCTAGCTCCCATGGTTGCTGTAAGGACTTGAAGTGGCTGTTGGTTCTGAGTATGAATCACAATAGGTTTGGTAGAGGAAACTAAAATTAAATCTTGGAGCCTCTTCTTATCAAAGATGACTTCGTTTAAACAAGACTCAGAATTAGTTCTGAACAAAGTTTGCTCAAATTTCACATCAAAATCAAGGTCTTCAATGCTTGTTACTCCATCTTTGGGCAAGGATAGATATATTTCTAAGCACAAAACTGGGCTTATTTTCTTTTATTTTCTTTTGTGTACAATCTTCTCAGGATCATACACAGGGATCAAAACTTCTGGGTCTGAGTTTCTCCTGGTGTGGATTCTCTTGGAAGCCAGGATTTCTAGCTCAAACTACTTTGTGCTACTAGTATCTTTGTAACAGAGTCGCTAGGGTAAATTTAGTCTCAGCCAATAAGGTGTTTGATTCACTGTCATCCTCAGGAATAAAATCTGAAGCTTTAATTTGTTATTTTCTCAGGGAAGATTTCAATTTCAATCCCCGACAGCGGCGCCAGAATGTTAACACTCTGTAAATTTGTTCGGCTGATAAACAAATGATAGAGGTAACCTACAAACCAACTTTAGAGCTGGGTACTAGCCTGCTCAACTCAGAGAGGGATCTCTCATGTCACTTTGTGTTTCTTTGTCAATCGATGGCTAGGTTTGTTGTTTTTTGGAGGGTTTTATAAATTTGTTGGCAAGGAAGGGGAGGGACACTTAGGGCTATGGAGTCAAATTTTGAAAATGAATGAAAACACTGACTGGCCAGTAGGACTCTCCAGAGGATAAAGGCTAAGTGAGTCGATGAATCTGAGTTATAAATTGTAGTTTGCAGCGTGTAAGAAGAAGAAGAAAACAAGTAACTGCATCAAAGAATTAATGAAATGAACTCTGAATTAGTTAGGAATAACTTAACACAGTTTAAATTGCTTAAGCCAAGAGCATCACAAGATGAATTTTGGGCCTTTAAACTATTCAATTTAAATAGAAGACAATGTAAATGAAATTAGAAAACACAGGAAATACATACAAGGAGAGAAGACAAAAATCATATCACCACCATTAGAATCTTTTCATAGAGACTTCAAAGGCTTCTGCATATGTATTCAATTCAGCTCCAGAAAATCACAATTGAGTTCCTAACAACTAAAAATGTGCCCTTGCACTTCTGCCAACATTAATACATTTGGAACTTCTAATACTTATAAAATTCAAGTTCCTTTAGTTAGAAACCGATTATAATTGTTGAACTGAAACGTTTCAACTTCTAAAATTGATTATAATGATTACAAATGACAGTTTCAACATGGGAACCAATTACAATGATTAACAGAAAAACGTTTTATGATCCAACTACTGATTCCCCTGATGCTTCATCTTCTTCCTTTTCCACTTGTTCTATTCTAGTCTTTTGTCTGATCTACCATATTCAATGACATCTCGAAATCATTTCCTGGATCCTGGAAAACTACACTTTGTTTTACCCAACCACACTATCTCCTTCCATTGCAAGTCAAAAGGGATATCATAGTCCATCATTTCTTTGATTAGGATCTCCAGGTCAATGCAAGAGGCATATGTCATGACTGGTAGTCCAATATTCATTGTTTTGAACTGATTCAAAATCTCAAAATCTGTAATGCAATGTTCAACCAGGGTTGCTCCTTTCAAGTTTTCCTCCAGGTTTTCAAACTTGGAGTGATCCATTCTGCATTGAGTGAGGTGAGAGTTGTATTCCTCTTGATCACATATTTTTCCTTTTCCATCCCAAAATGGTGGGAGGCCTTTGATGAACAACTCTTCAAACATATCCTTGAATTTATGTACACTTTGCTCCATTTGTGTGGCTTTAGTTTGGACTGATTTTAGCAGGTTATGCTTGGAAATAACCCTCCTGGCCCAGATGATCAATGCAGTTCTATCTTTGACCCCAATGGTCTGATGTTCTGTAGTAGGGATGGAATTTAGCAGGTTTATTGCATTTTGGGCCCACTTTGATGATTTCTTTGCTAAGGTCTCATTTACAACAATGCACCTGCTTTTGGATGTGATGGCCATGATGTCTTTATCATTTATGAAGTTTAAGTACACTTTGAACTTGGCAGCTTCAACAACAATAGAATCCCAGATGATGTGTTTGGATCCCTGCAATAGTCATTTGCCTCTCAATCTTATTTTCAGCTAGTCTATCCTCTCCTGCAAAGCTTGATTCTCCTTTTGAAATTGAGCCATCCTTTCATCTTTTGTTTTCATTTCCTGCTTCAATTTATCTATGTCTCCATTTAACCCTGTAATATACCAGATCTAAAAAGTATGCAGAACAAAAATAAAATGCTAGAAATGGCAGATGAACAACAATATAACCAGAATAACACCAGAATAATACTGAGATGATAACATAATAACACCAGAAAGAGCACTTCAATTACTGAGAGCAATGTTCACTTGCCTCTTCGAGGGGACAACCTCCAGTCGAGGAGAGCTCTATTACAATAATATCCAAGCTAGTGTTCTCATACCCTTGACTCCTATTTATACTAAATATGCCTATCAAGAGAACCATCTAGAGGAAGATACTTCTAGAAGTGAAAGCTTCTATTAGGTCTTCTTACATTCAACTTATTCTACTTTATTGCAAGGCCTTATTAATATTGATATTTATTACATCGGAATACATTGTTCTACCTATGTGAGGGGTTAGGTCCCTAACATGTCCTCCCCCTTAAAAACAACCTTGTCCTCAAGGCTTGATATGTGGAAATTGCTGCAGAATGGTAGCTAGTTCCCAAGTGGCATCTGCTGGAGTTGTATCTTTCCACTCAACTAACACTTCATTCATGGTTTGCTGACGCAGGTGATGCTCATGCTGGTCCAAAATTGCTTGTGGTTGTATCCAAATGGATCCTTCTTCATCCAACTCGAGAAGGTTGGTTTGATTTTGGCACTTAGTTCCAATCACCTTCTTTAAGCATGAAACATGAAAAACAAGATGTAGCTTATAATGATTGGGAAAAGCTAACTGATAGGCCACCTGTCCCACACGCTTGAGAACTGTATAAGGACCATAAAATTTGGGTGCCAGCTTCTAAAAATGGTCGGCCTTGAGGGAAGTTTGCTTGTAAGATTGCAGTCGAAGAAACCCCTGATCCCCTTCTACAAAATGACATTTAGAGTGACCTTGATTTTCTTGTTGCTTCATGCGATTCTGGGCCATGAACAAATTCTCTTTGAGGGTACGAAGAATAGACTCTCGAACTGTAAGCGTTTGGTCAACTGCCTGGACCTTCGAGACACCTGGTAAATTTGAGAGAACTGATGGTGGATTTTGTACATATACCGCTTCAAAAGGATTCATGCGAGCAGATGCATGGTATGAAGTGTTGTACCACCATTCAACTAGGGGTAACCATTGAGCCCACTGATTTTTCTTTTTTGATGCAAAACACCTCAAATATGTTTCCAAACACTTATTGACAACTTCAGTTTGACCATCCGTCTGGGGATGATAAGCTGTGATGAGATGAAATTGGGTGCCTTGTATCTTGAATAGTTCTTGCCAAAAATTGATGGTGAAAGTTCGGTCGTGATTAGAAACAATAGAATGCGACATGCCATGAAGCTTGAAGACCTGATCCATGAAAAGTTGAGTCACTGTAGATGCTGTAAATGGGTGTTGAAGAGCACATAAATGAGAATACTTGATAAGGCGATCAAATACCACCATGATGACTGGTTTATTGCTTGATTTAGGTAAGCCTGTAATAAAATCCATAGAGATATCCCTCCAAATAGCAGGTGGAATCGGAAGCGGTTGTAGTGTGCCAGGAGATTTGATTGTTTCTCCCTTGTTGCATTGACACACATCACAATCGGCCACAAAATTACGGATATATGTTTTCATACTATCCCAGAAAAATGAACGTTTGACCCTGTCATAGGTTTTGGTAAACCCAGAGTGCCCAGCTATGGGTGTAGCATGAAGCTCAGAAAGCAATGTGGATTTAAGTTTTGATTGTTTACTTAAATACAAATGGCCTTTGTATCGAAGCTCATCATGGAGCCAAGAGTACCCTGGGGAAACTGGAGAATTGGACTTCAATTGTTGTATCAGATGCGAACGTTTGGGATTATGTAGCCATTCTTGGTGAATGGCTTGGAGCCAATCTGGTACAATGAAGGAGAGAGAAAAAAGGGAGCCTTCATCTTCATATTTTCGGGAAAGTGCATCCACAACCACATTGTCTTTTCCTTTCTTGTAAATGATCTCATAATCATATCCAAAGAGCTTAGTCACCCATTTTTGTTGCGCTGGGGAGAAAATGCATTGTTCCAGAAAATACTTGAGGCTTTGATGATCTGTCTTAGTTTAGAAGCGTTGCCCCAATAGATAAGGGCACGACAGATCAACAACATGCAGAATAACCAACATTTCCTTTTCATAGATTGATTTACCCAAAAAAAATTCAGACAGTTGTTTGCTGGTAAAGGCCAAAGGCCGACCCTCTTACATAAGGAAAACGCCAATACCTTTCCCTGAAGCATCACATTCTAGGACAAAGGTATTTGTGAAATCAGGAAGGCCCAGAACTGGAGTGGTGCACATGGCCATATTCAAGGTTTGAAAATCCTGAGCAGCTACTGGAGTCCAAGTGAAAGACTTCTTTTTAAGGAGTGTGGTGAGAGGTGTCGCAATCTTTCCATAATTCTTAACAAACTTGCGATAATAACCTGTTAAGCCCATAAATCCTCGCAATCTTTTGAGAGTCTTTGGGTGAGGCTAGTCTTGCATAGCTTCAATCTTTTTAGGACCCACCCTAACGCCATTCTTGCCAACAATATGACCCAAGTACTCGACTTCTGAGGCGCCAAAAGCATATTTAGATTGTTTCAGGAAAAGTTGGTGCTGAGAGAGTACATGGAGAATGTAGTCCACATAAGCAAGATGGTATTTCCAGGTTTTTCTATAGATGAGGATATCATCAAAGAAAACTAAGACAAAATGACGTAGAAAAGGGCAAAAGACATGATTCATGAGGCTTTGGAAGGTGGAGGGGCCATTACACAAGCCAAAGGGCATGCCCAAAAACTCATAGTGGCCCTCATGAGTTCTAAAGGCAGTCTTAGGAATGTCTGCCTCTTTCATACATATCTGGTGGTAGCCAGAACGAAGATAGAGTTTAGTAAAGAACTAGGTGCCACTCAAATCATCCAAGAGGTCATCAATAACAGGAATGAGAAAATTGTCTTTAATGGTGAGTTTGTTGAGGGCGCGGAAGTTAGGACACATGCTCCAAGAACCTTCTTTCTTTAGGACCATGACCATAGGAGAATATTAGGGGCTTATACTAGGGTGGATAACACCTGTGTTCAGTAGTTCTTGAACCATTTTCTCAATTTCATTTTTTTGGGAAAAAGGGTGACGATAGGGACGGATATTGGGAGGAAGGCTTCCTAGTATAAGGGGAGTGGAATGATCATGAACACCACAGGAAGGCGGGAGTCCCTGGGGAGTAGAAAAGACTAACTGATATTTAGAGATGATGGATTGGAGGTCTTGCAACACAGAGGGTGTCTCGGTTGCCTATATGGCATGGAGTTGGGCAATAATGCCAGAAGGACCTTTTTTTGAGAAAATTTTCCATGCGATGTGAACTAATGATCTCAGGTGAACCAATAGGGATGCCTTGGAACTTATAGTTTTTCCCCTCTTGGTCGAATTGCATGGTTAATTCCTTGAAATCCATGAGAATAGGTGTTGGTCCCCGGTTTTGACCATGTTCTTTGCCCATACTACATACCATTGACCTCCAATTATATGCCAGTACCACCCTTTTTGACCTCCTTTTGATATAATCAACAACCCTTT
>JZKD02S0839280.1:0-18058 GCA_000966675.3 Picea glauca
TGAAACAGAAACTTTGGCACTGATAATCTCAACCAGCTTGAGTAGAGTCCCAGACATCCAATCAGTAGGAATACCTTTTCATCAAAGAGAAACTTTGTTCCCTTCAAAAAATAAAACCACTTAGGTACTCTCTTTTTGGAAACCAAGCCAATAGGGGTGATCAGGAGGACCATAACAGTGTAAGACGTGGGGAGGAAGAAGAAACTAGAAACCAAACCGAAACTACCTTCATATTTCCGATTTTAGACACCACTCCAAATGTCAACATGAAGAATATTCCTCTCTCAACACTACCTACCTTTTGTAAAAACAATGAAGATCCATACACCTTCCTATTTGAATTTGACATCTTGTGTAGGAGCTACAACTATGTGCAATATGCCCAAAAATTAAAACTCTTTCCTGCCACCCTCAAAGACTCTGCATTAAGATGGTTCATGGGGTTGGGAGAATCCAGCATTAGGTCCTTGGAATCCATTAAATACATCTTTCTTAAGAAGTAACAAGACTACTGCAAGACCAAAGAGTCTCGTAATGACATCTTTAAAGTCCAACAGTTAGAAGACGAGACCCTTGAAGACTATATGGAAAGATTTGGTTATATCTCTGAGAAGTCAAAATACCATGACCTCCCAGAGGATGCAATTAGGGCTCTTTTCCTTAAAGGAATTTCAGAAGATAAATTAGAGATGCTTAACCTGATGGCATCAGGTGATATTTCTCATAAACCATCTGCTGAAATATGTGAAATGTATAAAAACTACTCAAGGAGTAGAACCAAAACAGGAAAGAATGTTTGGGACCCTTCCAATAGAAGCATAAAACCAGTTAGTTCAAGTGGTATCACGAGAGAAGAGATAGGGAACCTTTTAGAAAAATTTAATACTGACATCTTAAGAACAATAGGTTCCCAGTTGGAAACCCTTAAACTCAAAAAGAAACATGAGGAGGAAAATGCAGCAATGAGCATATATTTCCCAAGATGCAGGAGGAAGCATTTGTCAAGGGAGTGCCCACTAGATAACATTTCAGTTTGTGGATTCTGTACATAAGACCATGTGACTAAAAAATGTCCATTATTGCCCAATTTGTTAGCCATCTATAGGAGTGGAGATCTAGGGGAGTCTTCTTATGCACCTAGGAGGCTATGGTAGCCTAAGAATCAACCCACATACCTGTATCTACAGTCCCAAGTTCCACCCTATTATCAACAACAACAGTGGAACTCACTAGGCTGGAAAAAATGGTCTACTCAGTACCAACATCCTTGGATTCAAGGATGCAGGGGAGGACACAACCAAGGAAACCCTCAAGCTCCACCTATCCCTATGTACAACCATCCTTATCTTCAGTTCTCATCAAACACTCTACAACTTCTACTAGGTTTTGTTCTACCACCTTTACCTCCTATCCCACAACAACAACTACTACAATTTCAAAATACAAGCTCCCCAAAACCGACACTATTACCGGCACAGCCAATGCCAAATCCCAATAATAAGCCCCCTCAACCTCTTAACAACGTTGAGATGCAGTCCTTCCGACATATTTCATTACTCCTGTTCCATTACAGGAAATTCAACTAAGATCAAGAAATGTTCTAGATAGGCAGAGACCTTGAAGAAGAAGAAACCACCCAAAAACCCATGGATGAAACTAGGTGGGAAGATGTTATTATCTCAAAGAATCAAGAACCCAAGCTTCCCCAAAATAAACCTTCACAAATTATGAAGGTCCCTCCTTATCAAGACCGATTGGTAATCGAGAAACCTACCACCCAATCGGAATTTGACATTTTGAATGAATTGAAAAATATTTGTGTCAAGATTCCTCTACTTCAAGCCATTAAATACATTCCAATCTATAGTAAGGTAGTCAAAGAATTATGTATCAAGAAGCTAGGTAGGAAGAAAAATGACCCTCCTATAGTACACTTGGTAGGAGGACTCTTTGATTACATATCAGAGTAGCCAAAGCTAGCAAAGTATGGGAACCCAGGAAACCCCATAGTGACCATAACCATTAAGGAGGTCTCCATCAGAAACACTCTCTTAGATCTAGGGGCAACCATCAATGTTATGACCGCTACTACCTTGGAACAATTACAGTTACAAAATCTTCTTCGGCCTACCCCAACCATTTTGGAATTAGCAGATAAGACTAGGGTTATACCTGAAGGGATTTTATATGATGTCATGGTTACTTTAGCCTCATGGGAGTACCCCGTATATTTTCTTTTCATTCATTCAAAGGATCTTGCCTGAGGCCATCCTGTTATTTTGGGAAGACCTTGGCTAGCCACAACCAATGAATTTATTGGCTATAGAGAAGGAGAAATGACCATCTCAAATGGTCTCTCTATCCATAAGCTCACCATTTACCCTCCATCTCAACCTATTATAGAAAATCTATGGTGGCTTGAATGTCCATATGAGAACAAAGACTGGGAAGAACCCGTATTACATAGTGACCATGCAAGGGCACTTCAGGAGCATACACCAGAAAATGTGTTAAACCAATTCATTTATGCTATTACATGTGTGGATTTTCCATAGTCTTTTCCCCAATTTGCATACATGTTTGGGGAAGAATTTCAAGAAAAATTAGATTCATCCATTTTGTGTTCGACATCTTTTATTTTCAAAATTGATGAGTCTACCATGTCTTATACTATGCCCTACGAGATTAGTATAGGGAAATGTTTACATATAAACTCCAGGCTAGATACATACCAACATAAACAGTTAGTAGATATCCTTAAAGAACAATCAAGAGCATTTTTCCGGGAATACACTGACATGAAGGGTATACACCCTGACACATGCATCCATCATATATACACCTAGGGGGAAGTAACACCTGTTAGGAAACCCCAGAGAAGGATGAACCCAACACTCAAAGACATAGTCAAGGAGGAAATCCAAAAGTTGTTAAATGTCAGATTTATCTATCTCATATCTGATAGTAAGTGGGTATCCCTGCTTGTAGTCGTTCCAAAGAAAGTGACCAGGAAATGGAGAATTTATGTTGATTTCCAAGAACTCATTAAGGCCACTCTGAAAGACTACTTTCCTCTTCCTTTAATTGACCAAGTTATAGATACCTTGTCTAGAAAGAAGTATTTCTCCTTTCTAGATGGGTATAGTGGGTACAAAAATATTATTATAGCACCCGAGGACCAGGAAAAGACTACCTTTACCTGTCCTTAGGGAACCTATGCCTATAGGGTCTTACCATTTGGATTGTGTAATGCTCCTGCCACATTTCAACAAGCAGTATTAGGGATATTTCTGATCTTATTCATGATTGTGTGGAGGTCTACATGGATGACTTCACAGTCTATGGAAACACTTACCAGGAATCCTTAGACAACTTAGAAAAAGTCCTCGTCAAATGCTAGGAAATGAACCTATCTCTAAGTCATGAAAAATGAAAAATGTTGTGAACTGAAGGAGTGGTTCTAGGACATCATGTTTCATATGAAGGAATAAAAGTTGAGCCTACAAATATTGAGGTCACTATTAGACTCCCACCCCCCAAGACTCAGAAAAAGGTGAGAATATTTCTTGGACCGCCGGATATTACCAACGGTTTATTGAAAATTTTACAAATATTGTTGCACCTATGTTTGGATTATTGATAAAAGATGTTGATTTTGTTTGGACTGAGCATTGTCAAACTGCCTTTAAAACCCTGAAAGCCAAGCTGTCTGTGGCACCAATTCTTAGAGGGCCCAATTGGACTCTCCCATTTCATATATCCACTAATGCCCCCGACACTACAATCGAAGGGGTATTAGGGAAGAAATAGGACCAACAATCTTATGCCGTTTATTTTATAAGAAAGAAATTGTCCCCTACCAAGTTGAACTACACAATCATCGAGAAGGAATTCTTGGCAGTTGTTCATGCTATTAACAAATTTCATCATTACATTATAGGTTATGAAGTATTTGTACACACCAACCATTCCACCATTATATTTTTCATGAATAAACCTATAACTAATGGCCGAGTGACTAGGTGGCTCATGTTATTGCAAGAATTTAATATTACTGCACTTGACTGACCTGGAAAAGATAATGTAGTAGCTGACTTTCTTTCCCACATAAAGAATGAGGATGATGATATCCCTGTAGATGATAGTTTCCCATATGAGCATATATTTTCCCTTTCTATCAATACCCCATGGTTTGCGGATATGGAAAACTATCTGGCTACTAGGAAGTTACCATCTCATTTGTCACCTCATGAAAAGCAGAAAATTATTACACAGAGTGCTAATTACTCTTGGGTTGGTCATGATGTTTTTTGCATTGGTCCTGATTTGATTATTCGTAGATGTGTTCGAGAGGATGAGGTACTTGAAATACTACGAATTTTTCATGATGGACCATGTGGTGGCCATTTCTATGAAAAACATACAACATATAAGGTGTTACATTTAGGTTACTATTGGCCTAGCATTTTCAAAGATGTTTCCAACTATGTAAGAAGTTGTGATAGTTTCCAAAGGATAGGTAGACCTACGTCAGCCGACGAAATGCCTTTACAAGCCCAAGTTATGATATAACCCTTAGAAAAATGGGCCCTTGACTTTGTAGGACCAATCTCACCCATGTCCCGTAGGAAGAACTATATCTTAGTTTGTACGGACTATGTCAAAAAATGGGTAGAGGAAAAATCCCTATTTAGGGCCACAGAGAAGTCTATTGTCAAATTCATCTATGAAGACATATTTACCTTCTTCGGTGTCCCTCATGAAATTGCTTCCGACCAAGGCACTCAATTCACTTCCAAGCTAATGAAAGAGCTAACGGAGAAATATGGGATTAAACATTGTAAATATTCTCCATACCACCCACAAGCCAATGGTCAAGTAGAATCCACAAAGAAAGTTCTGGAAGCCATCTTGACCAAGATTGTTTAGTTACATCACTGAGATTGGGTTGATAGGCTCCCAGAGGCTTTGTGGGCATACCAAACTACCTGGAGAAATACCACTAGGCATACCCCTTATGAGCTAGTGTACAAAAAACAAGAACTTTTACCAATAGAATTCCAAGTAAGGACCTTTTGTATTGCCGCAGAATTAGGATTGAACCTGGATGAGGCTCATAATCAATGAGCCCTACAGTTGAATGAGTTGGATGAAATCAGGAAAGATGCCATCCAATAGACAATATTGGTCCAAAACCAGAGGAGCAAGTGGCATGACAAGTTTATTAAAAAGAAATACTTCCAGCCTGGTGATTGGGCCCTGTTGTTTGATTCCCGGTTCAAAAACTTCAAATGAAAACTTACCACCTGCTGGTTGGGCCCTTATGAGGTAGACACTATATATGACAATGGAGCTGTAAAAATTAAAACAATCGACGATGGACAAGTCTCATTTGTGGTAAATAGCCACCAACTTAAATTTTATCATAAGCCCATTTCCATAGAAGATTTTCTATAGGTCATGTCAACTGACAAGGAATTGGCCTTAGTAGATGGGGAATTCCCCCCTTGTTCTTGAAAAATTTTCTGAATTTCCTACTGTATATATGTGTAAATATTTTTTTTCATTTTGTTAATAAGGCAATTCTAGATATTTCTATCAAGTGATTATTTCACCAAGAGTACACAGTTTCAAGATCTTTCTTCACAACATTGTTATACTTGAATTTTGTGTCTGCTAAAGCATCAAATGAATAGTGACATACTGTAGTTAGCCATGTTTTTGCAAAATTTTCATTTTAAGGAATTCTAAAGTAGTTGCTCTTGAAACTCTTGACCACTGTATAAGGAAGTGATACCCATAACTATCAAGCCTAGAGGTCTCTCATACATTTTTTCCAAGAAACCTGAGTAAGTCAAGTGTCTTTATCAAAGAGTAATAGGGAGGTCTCATTAGCAATAAGTCATGGAAACATCATCATAATTACAAAAGAAGAAAGTGAGTTGAGCCTAGAGATACCTTTCTATTCTTTCTCGATGGTACCATCCACTACACACTAGATAGCTTGATTATATCATAGCTTTAGATAGGTCACGTATGCTTAAGTACCCCTTACATCGGGAAAACCACTAATAATATAACGGAAAGTCATCCTATAACATAAATACCATCCAAATTGAAAAGAAAAAGAAAGAAAAAGTTGTTTTCAGAGCCATTCCCCCATCTTCTTGCATAAGCAATCTTATACTAAAATATTAAAGGATGGAGGGCCAGTCTCTAAGGGTTTAAGAGGATAACCCGTCGGGATACTGAACAAGTCTAGTGGCAATGGGTACCGGCCTGTGGTATGACTAGGTAAACCCGCCAGAGTAATGAACATGCTTGCTGGCAGTGGGGCATTCTACCTAGCGAGGATGATGACCTGACAAAAATAAATAATAAATCTAAACTTGTCATGATGTACGACATTACTTGCAGACAAAGCTGACATGGAGTATGTGTGGTTAAGCTAAGGTTAATGAATCTCATAAACTTTCCATTGGGAAATGACTCTAATACTATCTTGAAACTCTCTTACCTACCTCTTCTTATCTATATATAGGATCTCTTATCCTATAGGTGGGGCCATCTTCTAACTGTCTCGTCAGACCAAGCTATGAAATTTTATCTTTACACTTGACATACTATAAATCTTCGGCTATTGGGGGATACTGACTAGTTTACTATACTTCTAATTGTGAGGTGTTCATGAGCTAACAAATGATCATTTCCTGGAGAAAAGAGTCTTTGCAAGAATTTTTGTATTATTACCATGATACAGGTTATTACATTGATAGTCATGTTATTTTTAAATGCTTAACTCCTATGTGCTATACATTACTAAACTCATGCTTAACAGACCACTCTTTATTGGTTATTTAACAGACAACTCTTTATTGGTTATCTTCCATTACAAGCTTCATATTGTAGGTTTGACAATACATGTTTTATTCTTACTATAGCCTATTCATTATAGGTGTTGACATTATATGTCATATGCAAGAAGAATGAGTGAGCATGGAGCACTCTGCCTCTGCTCATTAACCACTATGGTTGTCAAAAACACTTAAAAATTGCAGGTTGTCCATTATAAGAGATGAAAATGCACTTAACACAGGGGTACCGGATGAAGTAACATATGAGGTGCCGGATGAGGTGCCATTTGAAGTGTTGTTTGAAGTGCCATTGAATTGCATACCAGTAATTGTCCTAGATTCCAGGTAACCAGAATTCGATTATATTCAATTACATTTGTTGCAGGCATTAATTAAAAGATGCCTCATATGGTTATGATCAAATGTCCAAGTCAAAAAACTTGGACATTGATCTAAATACGCACCAATCCATTGCTCCCAAGCTTGCCATTGAATTCGAATTTCCCACACATGGCAGCTCGCACGCACATGTGGGAAACGTACTCCACCATAAGAGCATCCAAAATCAGGCTGGGCACTCTATTATTTCATTTTCCCTTTCCATTTTCTCTTCCCTGCGTTAAGGAATCATGCCCAACCTCTGCCAAATTTTCCCTCTGTTCTAATCACACTCAGACTGTGCTAGACCCATGCCATCTCTTGGCCTGTTCACACCCTTGCTTGGTAAAATTCTCCCTCTGTTCCAATCGCACTCAGACCATGCCCAATCCATGTCATTTCTTGGATCGATTTCTCCCTTTCTTGGTGAATTCAAACTCTGTCACAATGCCCAGGAGATACAAACCCTCCTCCTATGCAGACTTGTTTTCCATTCCATAATTCTCACAGTGCAAGGAAGTGTTCTTATGTGCTGGTTGGGGGGCCATTTCTGTCTAGTTTGCAAGGCCATGATGACGGTATTTATATGCAATTTGTAGTTGGTTTTGATGGCAATATAACACATGTAGGGTCTCTCAACTTTGTAGTCACAGAAGATTCAATTGTTGCTACAACAAAACTCCCAAGAATGGGAGATAGATGGTTCAAGAATCATCAATTTCCATGCTCAAGTTACAAGAGGGTGTTTAACCCTGAATTCGAGAGCATTTCAAAAGAGAAAGGGTATGCTAAGGAGTGGATAAAGCAAGAATTGGTCCATCCCCTTATCGTCATCACAAGGTTAATTACATGTGAAGGTAGATACTCCACCTTCAAAGCCTGTCACTTTAGATTGTTGGCTCATTTTCTATTCAACAAACCCTTGAACTTTCCCTTTTATTTTATCAAAAGCTTGGATAAGATGTCCTCTCAAGTGAGGAAAAATGTGACTAACCCCCACAATAGTCTCTTCCACCATTCTTTGATCAAACTCCTCATTCTTATCGAACTAGAGAAACAGGGGAAAAATTGGGATGCCTTTATCTACCAATTTGCAAACCCTCACTTGACAGTGAAGACCGGAAAAAAGACACTTAGCCTAAAAACTATCACTCCATCCAAGCCTCACTCTCCAAAAACTCCAAACTCCCTTGCACAAACCCTCTCTTTGCCGGAACAATGCCAAAAGCTTGTTGATATTCCTACTTCTTCATTGGGGAAAAAGACCAAGAACAAAGACCAAAAGAAGCCTATTGTTGACCCCCCAATGCTTTCATTTTCTCTTGATCCTACACCTAAGAAGCCCCAAGAAGTAATGAAGTAATAATTTCCCATCATTCCCACAAACAAGAGGGGAGCCAACAGATTTGGCAAGGGACCCTTTCGGAAGAGTACCCGAAACATAAGAACCAAGCCTTATGCAAAACCTCCACCTGCTTCGGATCCTATCCAAGTATCGTCCGACCTTGAGAGCCCTCATAAGAAACTTATGGAAGTCTCTATAGATGGATTAGAGCCACTAAGGAAAACAAAATCAGAACCTACCTCACCTTTCCGATCTTCCATCACTCCTACTTCACCTATGCCCACTCTAGATCCTAAAATTGATAAGTTGTCCACATCCCTAAAAGTACCTAAGCCTTCCTCAGAGATCACTAATTCTACCCCAACTATAGAGGAGCTACAAAAGGAAAACCATCATCTTCTCGAAAAATTGGAAGAGAGGAAGACAATAGATGCACACCTTCATCATGACAATGTAGTCCTTCAGGAAAAAGTTAACTCCCTTCAACAGTTGGTCAATGGGATGACCCAATCTAACCACAGCCTAAGAGCACACTTAAAGAAACACAAGAGGCACAAGGCTAAGCCTACACAACAAGAAGGAGAGGCTTCCAAAGCCGAACCTCCTCAGCAAGCCTAGTTCTGAGGGGAACTTCTTTTTGTTTGCAGTGGGACCTGCAAAATCATAGGTGTGGAGGTAATGTTGGGCCTGAGATATGATCATTTTCATGATGTTATTATACACTTTTTTACATATGTACATATGCATTTTTCATCTTTCAAAGGAGATTTTTGAAGAATTTTATGATAAAATGGTATAATCTGCATAAGGTACGTGTAATTCATGTTTAATGACTAAATCAAGTTTAATTCATCATGTTCTATGATTTCCAACAGTTAATTCTAGTTTTTCTTCTATTACAGGGAAAAACGCACCATGTTTCTAGTTCTAACACTTGATCCGGCACTCGTTCCATCACCTGTTCCGGTACCCGATCCGACACTCGTTCCAGCACCCAGTATTGCACAAAAACGCAAGGCGAGTTGGCGGTTATGGTATTGGCAGTCATTGATGGACAAATTGAGCACGTGGGTTTTGTTTATCATCGCCCCCTCCAGCTACTAAGCTCAAGACAACTCAATTTCATTTGTCCAAAGAGGGAAATTATTGGCTTCCTCCGTTTTGTTAGTTATGGCCACATTTATTGTATTTTTCCGAATTAGAGGTGGTTTGACCCTCCTGTTGTCGACCACTTGGTTTGTAAACCTATAAATACTACCAGGATGGTCATTAGATAGTTAAGCAAGTAGAAGAGCCATCAGATGGAGATAAAATCGTTGTACTCTGTTTTTTATTTTTCACATTGCCAGAATAGTGCCAGAACTGCATTTTTAACTTTAGTGGTGAATTCAGCCTGTTGAAGGTCATGGGGTGCTTGTAGAAGGTAGCCACAACTTGCTGGGGGGCCCACCAGCAGTCTGGTGATTGTTCTTATGTTTATTTACCCATTTCATAATATAAATTGCTCTTTCTTATTTCCTGTATGTACATTCTTTTATTTAATTAATTAGTTTGTTGTAGCTCACTGTTTTACTTCTCTTTTGTAGGTTAGATGATGATATGTGATAGTATGTGTTGATTTGATAGACTAGGAACATGCTTGCAAGTCTCTTTACTAATTCCATGTGCAATTAAAAAGTCTCTCTCTATTTACTAACCCTCATATGCAGTTAAATGTTAAATATTGCTTTCTTTTACAATTTTACAATCGAGTTTAGAATAGATTTTTAATTAGAACAGAACATAGTTTTAATTTGGGTTTTCTTTGGCAGGGATGTTGATGGATGGATAGATTTAATTCCCGTTCTTAGTTTGCTTACTTTAGTGTTAGATAGATTTCATTTTCTTCATTATTGGTTAATGTAATTGTCAATTTTGATATCATATTTTAATTTATGTTTTTAATTCATCATAGCTTGAATGATTAGAATAGACGTAGCATAGTTTTCCTTTATGCAATTTCCTTTCATAGATTAAAGTGCAATTAAATCTTGTTATGTTGTTGATGGTTTATACATGAATATGCAGGGTATTTAACATTACTTTTATCATGGCTAAGTTTTCATTGGACTATTTACTTCACACCTTTCATTTTGCCATTGAAATTAGTATTGAGTTTATACTGTTGGAATTGTCCTTTGTTGTCAAGTGTCATCGAGATATCATCCGTCACCAATGAAGGCATTCACACAACCACCAGCATTACATTTGAGTGTTTCATAGAGTAAAGATAGTGTTATCACTCCAAGAAACTCCTTAGGGTTGTAGGCTAAGGATGCTTGGTAACTTAGAAATAATGTGTATATGTGCTTGGAACAATGGGGTCTTTAATGATCAATGTAACAGACAACTCATACATCTAAAGAAACAGTTCTTTCAGGAAACAATAATCAGATCAAGTAAATTGAAAGGCGAGGATGAAGAACACTATTCTTGATTGCCAAATACAAGTGAATGTAGGGCTTAATGCAAGGTAGAGAGAAATCCTTTACTTCAAGTCTATGAGCTCAATAAAGAGATAAGAGTATTCATGAACTAAAATAAACTAAAACAAAGTACAGAAATGGAAAGATGGATATTTCTGATATTGAAAACGAAAGGAAACTGAACTTGATTTCTACAAATAAGAGTCTATACAGTAACACAAAATATCTCCTAGTTTTAACCCCTGTCTCTTAGAAAAGATAGGCATTTATAGCCTTTTACAATCATTTTTAAAGATCCTAAAAACTTGGATCTGTATCTAAAAATAGCAATTCAAATCTAACTAAACAAATTGATAATAAAGACTTAAAGACTAAACTAGCATTCAAATTCTCTTCAATCTCAAAATTCGACATATGTATTCTTCATCTTTTGGAATCTATGGTGTCATGAAAACATGCAGAGGTACCTGTCTTGGCAGCTGGATTTCTTCAGTTGTTCATAGTAGATACTTTAGGAGATTTTTTTAGCATGTGGTTCTCAAAAACTCCCACGAATCTCTGATGCAGAATCTTTTCCGAGCAAGTTGTTATCCTTTTGATACCCTGGAACCTCTTTAAAACCTGTGAAAAATGACTTGATCCATCCTTAGCTTTCAAAAATGTTTTTTTTGCTTTCACCAGCTAACTCGCCTTATGATTCACTGGCTAGCTGGTGAAAGCGCTGCCTTTCACCATCTAACTAGTCGTAAAATCACTTTGTGCACTGGTGAAAGCTTTGGCTTAGCCCAAAATGAACTTTCACCTCCAAAATTATGATTCCATCAAAAAATCAATGTGTCTCTGCTTTATCCCCTTGCATGTTTACAACAACCTGAGCAAGCACTTGCAAATCTGGGTGTCATTTTTGCTTTTGCTTCAATTTTTTGATTTTCCTTTTGAGGTGCTTTGCTAGCCACCATAGACTGTTATAGTCTTTAGTGATTTTTTGTTTCCTCTTCTTTTCCTTGACACTCTCAAGAGCCATATTTGCAAATGAAACATTGGTTTCTACAAAATTATCAGACAGCTTCTTGTATATTTCTTTTATTACCCTCTCTAAGACCTCCTGCTGAGCGATCACTTCTTTGAGATGCTTGATTTTCTGCGTTTTCTTCGACTTAGTGCTCCTTGATGTTTCCCCTTCCTCAGTGTGAGTAAAGGTCTCACAGTTCTATGCAAACTCAATGGAATGTTCAGGACTCTTGATGGCAGGGCTCTCATCTTCTTGCTCTAGTTCTGAGTCTGTGTAGGGCAGGTTTAAGATGTTTTTTCTCCTTTATGTAGGCTGCTCTATAGTAGTTTCAAAATTCAATTTTTTCTTTGACCTGTGAGATTTCACACCAGAGATTCTATCTTCTGGAGGTCCTGGAAGGGTTCTCCTCTTCCTCGAGCTTCTTTGAGGATTCAATTTCTTCTTTCCATCTTTCCTCTGTTCATTCACGGGCTGAGTTTGAGTTTCAAAGCCCTCCCAAAAAAGAAAATGTTGCCAGGTCCTTCCCTTCTTTCTTAGCTCCTCCAGAATGATTAATTTAATAAGGCCAAAGTGGCAAAGAGTGTTCTTCATGCTTAGAGGTTCAGCTCTAATCTTTTTATAGACCTTAGTTAAGCTCTTGTGCAAGAAGAAAGGTAGATTTAGGAGAGTTTTACCTGTGAAATGATCTAAGAGCTTGAAGTGATACAACATCAGTTTGTCATACCTGCCTTCTGAAGTTATGTAGAGTTGGATGCCCTTAAACAAATCCTACCACCAATCCTCTAAGTGGGAAACTAGCATGCTCTTCTTCCATGCATTATGCCTGAATTCTTCCTTCAAATATGCTCTGAAATTTAAGTTTTTGGTGGCAGTAGTTTTGAACCAACTCTGGCCCGATCTTGGTAAGTTGGTCGATGCAGCAATGGAAGCTTCTTCCACAATGATTTCCAAGGACCCGACACAGGCCTTTTTCCCATCAAACATTTTAGCAAAATCCTCTGTTGTTGATTGGTGACAACCATTCTGCAGCCTCTCGACATACTCCATACAACTTGCATTTAAGAAGTGTTTTTTCACCTCTGGGTGTTCCTGTAGGAAGGATAGACTATCCAATTCCTTTCTCAATAATGAGCCACTGCGTCTCCTGGCCATTTGTGATTCAAAATCCCAAACAATTCTGCACACCAAACACTGCAACTTGTTGTTCAGGCCGAGGTCTTGCACTGGTGAAAGCACTCGGATCTATCTTTCAAAATTAAAAACTTAGCATACATTAGTGACTGATGCGTGTTGGGGAAGCGATGAACCAATTTGATGCCGTCAGCCAAGTGGTATTGTTCCTGTACCTGGGATGATGGGTTCAAATTTTCCATTTCCGACTCCATGATTGTGAAGCATGCGTTACTGAACGAGATCCACTTTGCAATCTGATTTAAACATGCAACTCGAGTTTCCATGATTATCCACTTTCACCAGCGCATCATACTTGATTGCATGACGTGGGCTGAACATATCATCATTAGATTTTTTAAAACGTGGATAAAATGCATGTGATCCCTGCTTTCACCTGCTAATGGCCCGTGAGAAGTGCTCTTCGGCTGTTGAAAATCGTCACTTTCACCAGTGTGAAACCCGTGAGAAGTGCTCCTCGGTTGTTGAAAACCCCCGCTTTCACCAGCGCACAACCTGTGAGAAATGCTCCTTAGTTGTTGAAAATAGCCACTTTCACCAGCTAACCATCATCCTTAAAACATGCATTAGCTTTTGAAAGCATTTTATGAAAATTTTGAAGAGAAGACCTTTATGGATCGTCTTATTTCTAAGACAAAAATCAAAACCTAAGTCTTGCTACTAGAAAAACTCAAAACTAAATTTGAGAAAACTACCAATAGCCATGCTATCAACCACAAAATGCAACCATGGTGACAGATTCATTTTTGGAGCTAACATTTGGCTCCAAATGGGATGGGCATCTCCCCATGAGGTGACCAAGAACCTAGCTAGACTTAGTAGCCTTTATTACAAAATTAAAAGAAATCTAAAAAAAAAGTTTTTCTGGTACCATTGGGCATGGAGTTATTTAAGTGACAGAAACAAAGAAAACAGAACTAAAAAAGAATATGTACAAGTAGAACAAGGCTTTTAAGAAAATCCTTATGAAAAATGGGTCTTCAGAAAGCGCCCGTTGAAAGGGCCACCTGCTACTTCCTCGCCTGAAAGATTTTGGAGAACAAAGGTATTGTTCTGCTACACTGCTGTTATAATAAAAGGACCTGTCCAGAGAGCCTCAAATTTGTCGTGTTTCCCCTTCTCTTACCTTGTTGCATCCCACTTTAAAACTAAATCCCCTGTTTTGAAAACATTTGATATGACTTTCTTGTCGAAGGTCTCCTTGATTCTTTCTTGATGCAATTCTATTTTTTCCAAGAGTTGCTCTCTATCTTGCTGTAGCTCTACCAAATTATGAATTCTCCAGGTCAAATCACTTGGTTCAGAATCAATTTCTTGTAAAAAATTTGCAACCGACAGTGCAAGTTGAATAGGAAATATGGCCTCAGTACCATATACCAACTTGAAAGGAGATGTACCAATTGATTTCTTACATGTAACCCTGTCAGCCCACAAAGCAAACTTCAGCTTGGAATCCCAACCTCTGGCATTTTGTTCAAGCAACTTCTTTATAATCTTGACTAAACTCTTGTTTGATGACTCAGCTAGGCCATTCCCTTTGTGTATAGTAAGCAGTGGAATGTACCAGATGGATTCCCAACTCTTCACATAATTTCACCAATTGTTTATCTTTGAATGCAACAGTGTTATCAGTGACTATTCTCTTAGGGCAGCCAAATCTGGAAAATATGTTTTCTTGCAGAAAATTTATGATGACAATATGATTGGTGTTCCGGGTGGGAATAGCCTCAATCCACTTTGTAAAGTAATCGGTGGAAACAAGGATCAACCGGTGCTGACCACTAGAAGGCGAGTGAATTTCACCTATGAAGTCCAGGCCCCACTGCTGGAAAGGCCCTGTGACCACTATAGGTTTGAGGGGAAGGGACTTTAGTTGTTGTTTACCTTCAAATATTTGACACTTGTCACATGTTCTCACAAACTCACACACATCTGAAAATAAGGATGGCTAGTAGTAACCAGATCTTAAGATTTTATGTGCAGTGGTTTTCCAATAGTGATGTCCCCCGCATTCACTATTGTGGAATTCAATCATGACCTTAGCTGCTTCTTCTTGGTTTATGCACCTCAACAATAAACCTATTGGATTTTTCCAAAACAATAAGTTGCCATTGATGCAGAAATTTATGGCTTTGAGCTTCAAATCCCTTCCTTATGTTGTTTTCAAATCTGATGGGATTGATAAAGTTTGCAGAAAATAAATAATGTGACTGTACCATTTGCAATCAGCTAGGTGAGATGAGACCTGCATTTATTCACCTTCCTTATCCTCTTAAGACTGAACGTTATCTGCATTAATACTTACCAAATTTATTTCAAGCAGCCTGCAATTTTCTTCTGCCAGAAGTTTGGCAAGGCCCTGACCCTTCACAAGTTTTGCTGGTTTAATTTCAACATCAAATTCAATCAACTTTGGTATCCACTTACTCGTTTTTCCATCTATGTCAGGTTGTATTAGCACGTCTTTGACTGAAATGGAGGGAACGAAAGCTATTACCTTTTCCTGAAGGATGTAAACTCTAAAGGCTTTCAATGACTTGATAAGTGCATATGCTTGTTTCTCCAGCAATTCATACTTTACCTCTGCGTCCCTCAAGACCTTACTGAAGAAGGCAACCGACTGCTCCTGATCATCGACATTTTTCTGCAAGAGTACTGTTGCGATTGTATCACTTGAAGCAAATGAAAAAATGTAAAATACCTTTGAGAAATCGGGGCTGATCAAAACAGGGGCTATTGTGATGGCTTCCTTGATGGCATTGAATGAGTGTCTGGCTGTTTCAGTCCATTTTACCTTGGAGTCTTTTCTTAACATAGCAGTAATATGCTTTGTGAGTTTTGCAAAGTTTACTATAAACCTTCTGATGAAGTTTATAGTCCCAAGGAAAGACTGAATGTCCTTCTTTGATATAGGAAGGGATAGATTTTTAATGGCTTCTACCCTTTTTGGGTCGATTTTCACCCCATCAGCTGAAACAATATGCCCAAGTAATTTCCCTTCCTTAAGCGCAAAATTTGATTTTTTTGGATTAAGAGAAATTCCATACATTTGAAATTTTAGAAATGTCCTTTTTAAGTGTTGTAAATGAAGTTCATGGCTGTTTGAGAAAACAGTGATATCATCGAGATATATCAGGACAAATTTATCTTTCTCTCCAATGAAAGCAATGTCCATTGCCCTTTGGAATGTCGCTCCTGCGTTCATCAATCCAAAGGGCATATTTTTGTACATAAACGTACCCCATGGAGTGGTAAAATCAGTATTTTATTTATCGTCTAGATGGACGCAATCTGGTTGTATCTAGAAAACCCATCAATAAAAGACATCACCTTTGATCCTGACACCTTCTGCAAAATATGCTCCATTTTGGGCAGGGGGTAGTTGTCTTTCCTAGAGCACTTATTCAAATTTATGAATTCGACACAGAGTCTGATCTCCCCATTCTTCTTCCTGACCGGTACGAGATTCACAATCCATTCTGAATATCTGAGGGGAATGATGATGCAGGCATCCAATAGTTTTTTAATTTCCCTTTCCATTGTAGGCAGCAACAAAGGATTGAAGGATCTAAGCTTCTGCCTGAATGGTTTGGTGTCTTTATTCAAGGGAATATTATGTTGAATTACCTCTGTGTCAAAAGTCTTCAAGTCATCATATTTCCAAGCGAAAATGTCAGCAAACTCCTTTAGCAATTCTCCATAATCAGCCCTTTGTTTTTCAGTCAAATGTGAGGCTAAGTTGACATATTTAGGATCTTGTTCGCTAGCTACATTGTACTACAAAACTTCTGAATATTTTTCCCCACTTTCCATTTTGACAGCCACATCATTGTTATCAAACAACGTTTCCAACGAGACCAAACCTTTAGGAATTCTGTTGGTAGACAACTGGACTATTTCATGTGTTGCAATTTTTCTTCTAAAATTTGGTTTCTCAATTTCATTGTCATGTTCATTCTCCTTATCGATCTGTAGGTCTGCAAACTCATCTATCGCTGCAAGAAATCTAGTGAGTTCAGCATTGTCTTCAAAAACCTTCCAAAATTTTACATTATCAGGGAGAGAGGGCCTATATTTAACTTGAATTTTGTAAGTTAATTTATGAGGCAGAGGGGGTATGAATGCACAAGAATACACAACTAATGAATCAGCCAATTCATTCATCGCTCTAGGTACATATGAAATTTTAAAATCTGCAAAATCGTTAATTTCCTTCAACACTTCATCTCTGTATGCTTTTAGCCTGACATGCTTTGCTTGAAAGGACTTATTCACCTACTGAATAATCAAATCTGCATCTCCAAACACCTGCAATTTTTTAATCTTCCTCTCTTTGGCTGCATTCAGCCCCAAAAGTAGTGCCTCATACTCAGCAATATTATTAGTCACTTTAAAATCAAGTTTAAAGGACAAATGATAAGTTTTCTTAGAAGGGGAAATCAATACCACTCCTGCTCCGGCTGATTCTTTAGTGCAAGCATTGTCAAAGAACATGATCCAAAGATTGTCTTCTGCTATTTCTGTGGGATGAACTGTGGTCTGAACTGTGGGCTTTCCGAGCAGCAATGTATCAGGTAATTGTTGGTCACTATAATTGCTTAATTAATTTCAAACAACCAAGTGAAACATAAATTATCAACCCAGGGAAGTCTTTTGTTTCAAAGATAGTTGCGCACTATATATGCTCAATTCCAAAAACACTTAGTGTTGTAGTAAAGAAATCATTCTATCTAACTTTGTTGAAATGAACTGAAGTTCTGAATTGTATCACAGGAAAGAGATCTCCCTATTGCAATTCTTTATAGTTCAAATT
>JZKD02S0839280.1:18068-30774 GCA_000966675.3 Picea glauca
TATACCTTGGGGTGATCAGATGAAGTCATAATATGAGTCTAAATATAGGTGATGAAGGGTATAACAATGGCAAAAAGTATGAGCAAAAAGGTACAATGTGTGGTCCCAACAGTAATGAATCATCAATTTACAAAATACAAGATCGCATACCTATGTCGACCGAATAGATAGGATGATTGGATGGATTTTTCATGTCGCTGATTACATATGCCAACTAAGATTCCCTGTATAGCCTTCTGTTCACCCCTCCAAAAATAGGGATAGTAGCATAGGAGAGATCCATTTGAAGAGTGCCACCTAGCCTCTTCATCCATGATCTTGATAGTAGACATCCAAATTTAGGGGGTATGTTAGCCACTACTATATCCATTACCATAGTCTTCATGGATGCTTGGGTTAAGGTTATAGCCAAATCCTTAATCATCCCAAGACATTTGACTTTTCGAGAGTCAAAAGAGAAAAGATCATGATAAGACTTGGTGATCTCCATCCCAAGCTCATCCATGACTGCCTTTGGCATCAAATTGTGCGAAGCACCGGAGTCCAACAAACAGTTATGCAGTGTTTTATCATGAATATTTAGAGAGATGTAAAAGGGAGGACAACTTTCATCTCTGTCTTCTATCATTTGGCCCAGAGTAATGGTTGGATTTTCATCATATATGTTGAGGATATCAGCAGAAAGGGATACAGATTAGGGATCTAGAGTTTTGAGGATATCCCTTTTGAACATTTCATTTTTCATTAGCTCGACTAGAGGAATAGGAATTTTAATTTTTTGTATTTCAGCCTCAAAATTGAATGAATATGGGACTTTATCAGAAGCTTTATCAGAAACCTTTACCTGATTTGAAGGATCTTCCCTATTGCTTTTTTGTTCGACAGGAGGCTGACTTTCTGGAGTTTGATGCTTGATAGGGGAAACAGTCTTTTTGGGAGGAGCTGATGCTTTCACCTTTGAAGGATTTGTTTTTTGATTCTATGATGTCTGATTTTTTTTCTTAATAGGGGCTGTGATCTTTTTGGGAGAGGTTGGTGCCTCTTGTTGAGCAGTATCAGATTTTGATCGGAGGTTATATCTATTCTTGTCTTCTATCGTGAAAATGCCATCATCAATAAGATTATCTTCTATCTGTTCAGTCATCAATGCTTCCTCATAGTCATGTTGTGTTAGATAAGATTTTCCTGTCTCTTCTCCAACACAATGAATGTTATCTTCTCCACCTTCTTGATATTCACCCTCGTCTTCATCCATCACAACATTTTGAAGAGGGACCTTTATCCTCTGATCTTCAATAGGATTCTTTTCTCTTTGCAAGATCTGAGTTGGTTGATTATTCCTTCTGAAGTTGTTGGGATTTTGATTTGGATTCCTAACTGCAGAATCATAAGTGCCTCTTCCCTTCACAAGATGCTTATTTTCAATCTTAAGCTTAGATATATCAGAGGTTAGAGACTCTAGCATCTTAGTCATTTTATCAAATTTCGGATCAGCACTTGATGAAGATGAAGCCTCATTCTTTGGCCTTCTTCTATCAGAATCTCCTTTTCGCTTCTGTGAAGATAGAATATTTGATTCCACCTCAAGGGAAGCATCTTGCATGAGAGATAATGATGGTGACCTCCTTTCTCTCAACAATAAGCATAAATCCGAGTCAAAAGCATTAGAGTATGTGATCTTGGAAGAAGCATCTGAAGGTTTTATCTCTGCTAGTATTTTACCATACATCCGGTTAAATCTCTTATTGAAATCAGAGACTGACTCACTACTTTGTTTCCTCAGGTTTCTGAATTCTGTGATATAGTAGACAAAATCTCTTCTTCCACCCCAATGTTTCAGAAATGTCCCATCCAATTGCTTGATTCCAACTATGGAACCAGCAGGGAGTTCTTTGAACCATTTCCTAGCATGGCCATCTAGGCTTTGGACAAAGACTCGTGTCCAAACATCTTCTTCTTCAATATTAAGGTTTTCAACATAACTGTAAAAAGCCTCAATATGTTCTTCAGCAGACACATCGCCTTCGCCTATGAATTTGGGCATATACTTCTAATAGTCTCCCATTGGCATGGATGATACTGGGTTTGGCAATATGAGTGGTGCATACCTAGCAGCTAGGATTTGTTTCATCTTAGTCAAAGGAGGTGGTGCAGCCATAACTATTAAGGGTGAGGAAAATGATGGTTTCTTTTTCAAGTCTTCAACACTGGAGGAATGTGAAAGAGGTGAATCTTCTAATGGGAAAGAGGTATGATAAGAGGCCATGTAAAAATTTGCAAGCTGTCCAACTAAATTTCTTTCACCTTTAGCAAATACTCTTGGAGGAGGTGTTCAACAGCAAGGAGGCTAGTATAAATGTTCAAATGATCTTCTTGTTGCTGAGAATGAAAAGAATCAAGGGAAGAAGAACTATGGCTTCTTTGTAAAGTCTTGGGTGTTTTTTCAACCAAATTTAAATCTATCAATTTATCATCATTATGATTTTTCTGTTGATCAAAAATAATTTGTTCTTCTACAGAATTTACAACTGTTTTTTCATCAATGCTCTCTGAAAAGAACTCAAATTTTTCTGTAGTAGATTTTCTAGAACTGAAAAGAGGATTACCTTCTGTATCTGATCTTGAAGTTTGACCTTGAATTGTCTTTCCTTTCCTGAGAATTAGTTCTGGATTGGACACTGGCATGATCGGTGATTCTTGAGGATTCGCCCTAGTACTGATCCTATTAGGAGCTAGGATGAACTTGTGGAGTCGCTAGATAGATAATTACAACCAACTAAAAATGTCTAATCTTTATCTATCATCAAAGATCAGCTCTGTGTCGTATCCCAGGAAAGCAAACTTGAATTTTGTCTCCCCAGCAATGGCGCCAATTTCTTATCACTCCAAGAAACTCCTTAGGGTTGTAGGCTAAGGATGCTTGGTAACTTAGAAATAATGTGTATATGTGCTTGGAAAAATGGGGTCTTTAATGATCAATGTAACAAACAACTCATACATCTAAAGAAACAGTTCTTTCAGGAAACAATAATCAGATCAAGTAAATTGAAAGGAGAGGATGAAGAACACTATTCTTGATTGCCAAATACAAGTGAATGTAGGGCTTAATGCAAGGTAGAGAGAAATCCTTTACTTCAAGTCTATGAGCTCAATAAAGAGATAAGAGTCTTCATGAACTAAAATAAATTGAAACAAAGTACAGAAAGGGAAAGATGGATATTTCTGATATTGAAAACGAAAGGAAACTGAACTTTATTTCTGCAAATAAGAGTCTATACAGTAACACAAAATATCTCCTAGTTTGAACCCTTGTCTCTTAGAAAAGATAGGAATTTATAGCCTTTTACAATCAGTTTTAAAGATCCTACAAACTTGGATCTGTATCTAAAAATAGCAATTCAAATCTAACTAAACAACTTGATAATAAAGACTTAAAGACTAAACTAGCATTCGAATTCTCTTCAATCTCAAAATTCGACATATGTATTCTTCAGCTTCTGGAATCTGTGGTGTCATGAAAACATGCAGAGGAACCTGTCTTGGCAGCTGGATTTCTTCAGTTGTTCATAGTAGATACTTTAGGAGATTTGTTTAGCATGTGGTTCTCAAAAACTCCCACGAATCTCTGATGCAGAGTCTTTTCCGAGCAAGTTGTTATCCTTTTGATACCCTGGAACCTCTTTAAAACCTATGAAAAATGACCTTCTCCGTCCTTATCTTTCAAAAATGTTTTTTTTTCTTTCACCAGCTAACTCGCCTTATGATTCGCTGGTTAGCTGGTGAAAGCGCTGCCTTTCACCAGCTAACTAGTCGTAAAATCGCGCTATGTGTTGGTGAAATCTCTGCCTTAGCCCAAAATGAACTTTCACCTCTAAAACTGTGATTCCATCAAAAACTCAATGTGTCTCTGCTTTATCCCCTTGCATGTTTATAGAAACCTGAGCAAGCACTTGCAAATCTAGGTGTGATTTTTTCTTTTGCTTCAATTTTCTGATTTTCCTTTTGAGGCACTTTGCTAGCCACCACAGACTGTTATAGTCTTTGGTGATTTTATGTTTCCTCTTCTTTTCCTTGACACTCTCACGAGCCAGCTTTTCAAATGCAGGATTGGTTTCTACAAAATTATTAGACAGCTTCTTGTATCTTTCTTTTATTACCCTCTCTAAGACCTCCTGCTGAGTGATCACTTCTTTGAGATGCTTGATTTTCTGCATTTTCTTCGACTTACTACTCCTTGATGTTTCCTCTTCCTCAGTGTGAGTAAAGGTCTCACAGTTCTGTGCAAACTCAATGGAATGTTCAGGACTCTTGATGGTAGGGCTCTCATCTTCTTGCTCTGGTTCTGAGTCTGTGTAGGGAAGGTTTAAGATGTTTGTTCTCCTTTTTGTAGGCTGCTCTATAGTAGTTTCAAAATTCAATTTTTTCTTTGACCTGTGAGATTTCACACCAGAGATTCTATCTTCTGGAGGTCCTATAAGGGTTCTCCTCTTCCTCGAGCTGCTTTGAGGAGTCAATTGATTATTTCCATCTTTCCTCTATTCATTCACGGGCTGAGTTTGAGTTTCAAAGCCCTCCCAAAAAAGAAAATGTTGCCAGGTCCTTCCCTTCTATCTTAGCTCCTCCAGAATGATTAATTTAATAAGGCCAAAGTGGCAAAGAGTGTTCTTCATGCTTAGAGGTTCAGCTCTAATCTTTTTACAGACCTTAGTTAAGCTCTTGTACAAGAAGAAAGGTAGATTTAGGAGAGTTTTACCTGTGAACTGATCTAAGAGCTTGAAGTGATACAACATCAGTTTGTCATACCTTCCTTCTGAAATTATGTAGATTTGGATACCCTTAAACAAATCCTGCCACTCATCCTCTATGTGGGAAACTGGCATGCTCTTCTTCCATGCATTATGCCTGAATTCTTCCTTCAAATATGCTCTGAAATTTAAGTTTTTGGTGGCAGTAGTTTTGAACCAACTCTGGACCGATCTTGTTAAGTTGGTCGTTGCAGAAATGGCAGCTTCATCCACAATCATTTCCAAGGACCCGACACGGGCCTTATTCCCGTCAAACATTTCAGCAAAAGCCTCTGCTGTTGATTGGTGACAACCATTCTGTAGCCTCTCGACATACTCCATACAACCTACATTTAAGAAGTGTTTTTGCACCTCTGGGTGCGCCTGTAGGAAGGATAGACTGTCCAATTCCTTTCTCAATAATGAGGCACTGCGTCTCCTGGCCATTTGCGATTCAAAATCCCAAACAATTCTACACACCAAACACTGCAACCTGTTGTTCAGGCCGAGATCTTGCGCTGGTGAAAGCACTTGGCTCTATCTTTCAAAATTAAAAACTTAGCATACATTAGTGAATGATGCATGTTGGGGAAGTGATGAACCGATTTGATGTCGTCAGCCAAGTAGTACTGTTCCTGTACCTGGGATGATGGGTTCAAATTTTCCATTTCTGACGCCATGATTGTGAAGCATGCATTACTGAACGAGATCCGCTTTACAATCCGATTTAGACGTGCAACTCGAGTTTCCATGATTATCCACTTTCACCAACGCATCATACTTGATTGCATGACGTGGGCTGAACGTATCATCATTAGATTTTTTAAAACATGGATAAAATGCACGTGATCCCTGCTTTCACCTACTAATGGCCCGTGAGAAGTGCTCCTCGGCTGTTGAAAACCGCCGCTTTCACCAACGCGCAACCTGTGAGAAGTGCTCCTCGGCTGTTGAAAACCATCGCTTTCACCAGCGCACAATCCGTGAGAAATGCTCCTTAGCTGTTGAAAATAACCACTTTCACCAACTAACCATCATCCTTAAAACATGCGTTAGCTGTTGAAAGCATTTTATGAAAATTTTAAAGAGAAGACCTTTATGGGTCGTCTTATTTCTAAGACAAAAATAAAAACCTAAGTCTTGCTACTAGAAAAACTCAAAACTAAATTTGAGAAAACTACCAATAGTCATGCTATCAACCAAAAAATGCAACCATGGTAACAGATTCATTTTGGGAGCTAACAGATAGTTTCTTGCTTCTATAGATTAGAAGAGATAGTTTCTTGCTTTCATAAGTTTAGTTGGTAGTCTTTCTTGCTATCAATAGAATAGATTTCCTTTCATGCATTGCATTGAGCATTTGGTTTTCTTTTCACACATTAGAAATAGTTTTGCATTAGGCATTTAGTTCACTTGCCTATTAGGCTAGATAGTTGTTCAATGAGAAGTCTTTGCTTACCTATCCCTTTGCTTTAGTAGGATAGATAGTTGTCTTTGCTTAGTTGTATTTTTCTTTAGTAGGTTTGTTAGATGTCTTTGCTTACTTGTCTATTTGCTTTAATAGGTTAGATAGGTGCTTTTTCTTACTTTCTTATTTATTTTTCTTTCATAGGGTAGTTGCTCATTGAATGTAGGTTGGCAAGTTAAAAGTAGTTTTCTTTCATAATTTTCTTAGTATGCTTAGTAGTTTACCTTTGCTTATTGCCATGAACTAGTTTGCTTACATAGGGTTTTACTTGCTTTCTTAGGAACTATCCATCAACCCTTGGCCCAAAAGTACTTAGGTTACCTAGTTTCAAGTTGCTTAGTAGGGTTTTTTCATTAGATAGGTTGTCTTGAGTAGATTAGCGTTAGATAGTTGCTTTCCTTAGTTAGACTATACTCCTACCAACCTTTTACCTTTGGCATATATTTTTTTGCAACTCTAAGTTTACTTACCCTGGGTTGACAATTTAATTGAGGGTAGTTTAGTGTCTTTCTTAGTACATATAAATCACCTAACAATTGCCATGTCTTATTTGGTAATACATTGACCTTAGATCCCAAATCGAGTATGATGTCTCCCATGTTGAAGTCTCCATTGTTTTCATTTAGTCTGAACTCCCTACTTGTTCTTCTCCTAGTATGTAGGTGATTGACTGTGTTTTGTTCTAGTTTGCCTTCCATCTCCATACTACATATTTTAAATATGTTTTGCAATATTTTCACATATGATGGATCATTTAATACTTTTACACATGATTGAAGAAAGACTTTGATTGTACTTACTTGTCCCATGGAATGTATCTCGTTGGTATGATCCAATAACGGAGGCATTTCAAACTCTAATGCTTCCTTTCTTTGTTGCACAATTGAAGTTGATGCCATGTCTTCTTTCTAAAATTCTTGTATTTCTTGCTTAAATATCTCCTTTTGTGCATCGAACTACTTCCTTGGTTCAGTGTTATTCTTCACCCACTGGTTTTGTGTTGATTCTTTTCGGATTGCATCGTTTCCTATTTTAGCTCCTCTGCGGGTGACTATGTTGATGTTCCATCCTTCATCCCCTGCTTTGGCTGAGATACACTGAACATTATGGTTGTTTTTGTTTCTCTTTTTCTGGATCTACTAGTAGTTTCATACATTCTTCTGTATCATGGCCTGATGTGCGACAATACATACATGTTGTTGGTGGAATTGGACATTCCCTTACATAATGTCTAGGTTGTTGACAATTATGACATACCGTTGGTCCTCTACCTTGTCCAAAACTTCCTCTGGCTCTTCCTCCACCTCAGTATCCTGCTCGATCTCCTCTCAGCGCATTATACCAAGGCGCCTGATTATATTGCACGGTACTGTACTGAGGTTGTGTTGTGTTGTACTATGGTTGCACGGTATTATATGGTTGTTGCGCAGTGCTATACTATTGTTGTGCAATGTTGTATGGAGATGAAACTTGATTAAACTGTGGTGTGGTTTTCCCAGTCATCATTTATTCCTACACTCTATATGCATCTAATGTTCTCTCTCTCATTAGCTCCATGCTTCTACAATATTTTTCGTCGTGGCCCACTAACTTGCAAAAGGTGCAATATGAACTCTTTGGGACTGTCTGGTATTTTTGCATCATAGGGAAGTGATATGGGTCGTGGCCTAGTTTCTTATAGACTTCACACCATAGTCCTCTTGTTGGTAACGGGTTTGGAATTCCGGCTGCCATATACTGCGTAAATGTTGGACATTCATTTTTGTGGTGTCCTTTTGTCCTCCATATAGTACACCAAATGGTTTCATGTTTATCCTTATTCTTATTCTGGTTGAGTTGAAACGTTAAGTTCTTCAAATCCTTCTTCATTTCCTAATAGATGGATCTATCTGTTGATACTAGTTTTCTTCCAGTTGCAGGGTTGCCTGTAGAGCCTCTGCCTACATCTCAAACTTTTTTTTTCGCAATGAATATTTTAAGTGTGGGAGCAGTGAATTGACAAATAAGTGTCGATGTTGCATATCGATCATGAGATATTTCATCTTTCCTTTCAGTCGCTTGAATCTCTGGTCAATCTCCCATACAGATTCTCCTGGTTTCTATCGGATTTATATCATCTCATTCATGTATTGATCCTCTGAGATCGGCTTCTAGAACTCTTTTATCAGTAACTTCTTAATGTCTGTTAGTGTCCTTGTCATCCCAGGTGCACTATTTTCGTCAAGACTCATGTACCAGTCTAGTGCGTGGTCCCTTAGCGTAATATCTAACTGTGCAAGTTTGGTATCCTCATTAGTGATTTGCTTTCTCTTCCCAGATATTTGCACAAATGAATAAGTGTTTCTCATGGTCTTCTATTGCTTCTCCTCAAAATTATGGTAACCTGATGGTGGGATCATCTCCTGCCATTCTGAATGCTTAACTACTACCTCTGTGTAGTGTAGATACCTAACTAGTTCTGCTTGAACTGGCTCCTCCAGTTGTTGCTCCTTATGTAGATGTACCTCATATTGTCAGACTTCTTTCGAAATTTGATTGTCTAAACGATGGTGTTCTCTTTGGTGTATTAGTCGCACATGGGTTTATGGGTTCCATAGTGACATGAATATGGATAGGATTGCTTCCTTCTCCTCCCATTCTTGAACCTCTTGTCTTCCTCTCATTTTTTGTGCACAGGATTTCATCAATTTTCTCCATGTCCCGGAGATCCTCTACCTCTTATTCGTCACTCACCAAGCCTTCCCTCACGGCTACGACTCTCTTCTTGGTGTTCACCTTGTATTGGTAGGGTACTTCACTAAGCATATTTCCAGTTGTATCCAAGATCCACCTGATCTGGTCATCATCCATCATGATTGGGTCCAAGGGTTCCTCCTCCTTTCCTTCCTCCTTTCCTCCTTCCATTTCTCCTCTTGCTGTCAGTGCTTCCCCCCTTCCTCCGTGCACGCAAGTAAGTTTAGATGTCTGATGCCATTGTCATTAGGCCTTTGTTGTATACAAATATCTCAATGGAGTTATACAGTGATATAATGTACCTTCTTTGAGGTCCTCATAGAAACTATTCCTTCGCTACGTTGAACGACTTCACTGTATCTACTGCAAAATCTATAATAAATCCTGCCACAATACTGTCAAGCGAAAAGTCTATGGCACGGGTGATTTTTTTGTTTACTTGTTGTAACTGCTCAATTTGTACTAGGGTCCACTCTAACTGTCAGATCCAGTTCTTTGTGTGGTTATCCTTCAACCTTAGTATCCACTCCTACAATAAATGTGGAAAATCACAGAAAACAACTTTGTGTAAATCAGTAAACACATATTTCTCAAGGTATTTATGGGGTGTTATTCTATGGTTTCGGTTATCTTTCTGTGAAAACTCCAACTCTTTTGTTCTCAACCATTTTTTGATCTCTGCTTTTGTGGGATTCCATGGTCTCAACATCCCCTTCTAGTAGCTCATTGCTTTCTTCTTTTCTTTACTCTTCTCTTGCTCAACCTATCTCATCTACTCAAGCTTATCTTGTTCCTACCAATGGAAACAAAATCATTTGTTGGTTTTAAAATTGTTCTATTATATCTGATTTTGTACAGAGTGACCCGAGGTTCATGTCTATTCGTGTTTCCAACAAATCCTCTAAAACTATCGGCCCTCCTGGTAAACTAGAAGGAAACACAACGCACAGAATCACCCTAGATAGATTTAATGGGCTTATGCAATATTCATGTGTTTATAGCCTAGGATTGAGTGTGATTTAGGAGATTTGTATATTCAACTACTATTATGACTGGTAAACGCAATATACTTTCATTTCTGAATAAGCAGGAAATATAGCAACTCATTTTTTAAAACAATAACAAATACTGAAACATGATAATGATATGCATGCATTAAATTACACAACATATATGTTACCATGGTTCACCCCCTCCTGGGATACGTCCACAAAGATTTGTCTCTTATCTCTTTTATTATCGTTGTTCTGTCATTCCAGCACCTCACGCTTTACAATTCTTCTCAATCGAGTAAGATCTATATGAGGTGGACTAGATTGCACCGGGATCCTCAGCCTGTGATATAACCCTCAATATCTTCCCTCCCAAACCCTCTCTATCTCAACAACTTCCAAAATTAGGTCATACAGCAAGATATTACATCTCGCAACAACTCATAGATAACTAGCTAAACTCGATAATACTCTGAATCGTTATCATACCTAAGTAATATATTCTATCTCTTTTTTATGATACATAAGTATCTATATTTATACATTTTTGGCTTCTCAACCCTTACAATACATTTAAAAAACCATAACCCTAACATCGTTAGGTCTTCCCCGCATGCGTGCATGTTGTTCTTTCATCGAGCTATCTCTTTGCTCATGCACGCTTTCTTTCTCAAAATCACCTTTCTTTTCGTTGGTTTGCTTCCAATAATGACCTTGGTGGTATTTGTGGTAGATTGAACAGGGATATGGTGGCTATATAAGCTACCAATAATTGATGAATATGAATCCTGAGAGGAGGAAGCACCTCCCATACCACCAGAGCCACAACTAGATGCCATCTTATGGATGATAAATGAGAGAAAGAAAGACGAACTAGATGAATCAGACAAATTTCTTCTTAGAGAACTTTGTTGGGAAGATAACACAACGTTCCTTCTTGCTATTTCAGCAATAGGACTAATTCTAGGTGAAAATCCTCTTCTTCTCCTAGAAGCACAAGAGTCTAAGGACATGAAAAAAAGGCCAAAACTGAAGAAACAAGAAAGTCATTGTTGATTTCTAGGTTGTCTACATCTAGCTTCCAATCTTTCTTGTGCACTAATATCATGTTCAATTTCTGCCCAATAATGGTTAAGCTCAGCATGGGTATTGGCAGTGTCTAAATTGGTGTTAAACAAGTTCAAAGCAATGTTGGTCTGATCTTGAAGACTGTGCTCAATATTGGGCTGCCTTTCAACAAGCACAATCATTAAGAAATAAAACAGTCAAAGAATCAATATTAGAAAAATAGATGTATCAATGAAAATCAAGTATAAACATTAATCAGAGAAATATTGAAGATGTCCCCTGTATGGTCGCCAAAACAATGTTGAGGGAAATATATGAAATGATCTTACTCAAGCATTTTCATATTTTGCTTGGCTAAAGAAAAATAGATGGGAATATCACCCTATGTTTATAAACAACAAAAAATATCATCCTAACTTACAAGTATTAATTACGAGTGCTTAGGCTAGTATTTTATAAATAAAAATCTTGTTGGAAATTCACTTTTTATATGATTTTTTGAATATAACAGTTGCTGAAATAAATGTAGAGACATAAGTAAATACACCAAGATGATAATCAAGACCGATGAGACATAAAGCAATCCTTTATTTCATTCCAATTCATCAAAGAGTCATTCCCTTTACAAAATCTCATACATAAATTTTGGACCAAAGTCAAACTTAGACATCCCCGATGGAACTTACAAAAGGACCTCTGATAGAAAACCAAAACTGAACTCTAAAAGATGGATCATCTTGCCACAAATTTCTTCCCACTTGACTCTGCACAATAGCCTTTGTCAGTTATAAAAACTAATTCACAAACAGACAAGTCTACACAAACTATCAAAGATAGATCAACACCTCTAAAAAACAAGTGTCTGAATGATGTAATTCAACCTTGAATGTTGTTGTCTATGATAATACCCTGCTATCATAAAATCGAATTAGGCTTGTGATAAATTAAGGAATGAATGAAAACTAAACTATCTCAACATAAACTCAAAGAGAAAGCCTTAGTATGTTTGTCCTTCTCTCTCCCTTTGTTCCTCCCTTTCCTTTTTCCTTTAAGCAAATTAGAATTGGTGGAAGTAGTTGAAACAATCATTATTTAAGTTAACTAAAACTCAACCAACTTTTATTTAAGGGGGGAAAAGTCATAAATCATAGTAAGGTTTTTTTTTTTAAATAAATAATAACTAGTAGGTGGGACCCCTTGTGACTCCCTTTAACTCATAACAATCATAACATAACTAGTTAGTTAAGCAAAACGCCCCTCCTTGTGAATCCCCTCATCACATTAACATTTGACAATTTATCTCATTATATTTGACATTCTTTTCAAAAATTCATTACTCATATATCCAAAATATAAAACACTTTGTTCAAAAATTCTTGAAGTCAACTGTCATCAACAATAGATAAAATAAAAGAAACTCAAAAACCATATTTCACACTCTGAGATGTAATATTTCCTTGATTATTGTTGTCACCCTTTCATTTTCCTGAATTTTCCTTTGGCTGTGATGAGCCCTTAGGCCTAATCTCGTTGATCACGCGAGAACATGTTGGAAGATTGGTTGTTGTCATTGATGTCAACCCTAGTCATGGGTTTTGGACCACAAGATTGATGAAGTTATTTGGACATGAAGGAAAATGAACATGTAGATACAAAACCCA
>JZKD02S0839280.1:34570-54645 GCA_000966675.3 Picea glauca
CTTATACTATTGTTCATTTCTCATTGGATATAATTGAATGGTTTAAGTATAAGTTGGAAAAGGTTTTTAAAATTGTACTTGATACTGATTCACCCCCCTCTCAGTATCAACAGAACAATCATCCCTCAAATGCATCCGGGAAAACACGGATTTATCAAAGCCATTAGAGGGTGATGAAGGGGCAGCAGTGGATTTTCCTTTGTCAAGGGCATGGTGGGCCTCGATTTTCAAACTTTTTTTTAGCATGAGAGAACTGAACTAGTGAGTGAAAAGGTACATCTTGGACAATGGGGTTAATAGGTGGGGGAGCAGGTAGGGATAAATTGGGCCAGCCACAATGTTGGGAGACTGCCAAGTGGACAATCTCTTGCCATCTATCATTTTTGGGAACCTCAGGTTGCAATGAGACATGAGGGGGCATGGGAATACCAGGGGCTTGTGGAGGTTGGAAAGGAGGCCTTTCACGCCTAGGTTGGACCATTCCTTGACCAATCCAATTGAAAAATATGGCCTGAAACAACTAGCCAATCTCTTGTGAGTCAACATCAAAATGTATGGATATCATTGGCCTTCTTGGGCCTATGTTCCAATTACCCCTCCCTTGGTTGTCTCTACCATGGCTAAAAAAACTCATTCCTGCATGCATGATGGATTATCAAATAGTATTTTAAACAACCATGCATAATAACTCTTTAAAAATATGAAATAGATTTTAGCTCAGCACATATCAAGCTCATGCAATCCAATCTATAAAAATTGTTTAACTGTTGGCACTGATCAGGGGGTGAACAAAGGTACTGTGATATGCGAGGGGCTTGTAGTAAGCGAAAAAATGATGAAATGAGGGGGAAATAAACACAATTACTTCTCAAATACCACAACAATCAACTGTAATGTGACCAAAAGAACATCACAGTAATCCAACGACTTTAAACTACTTTAATACATACATTTTCTTGACTGTAATTAATTTTAGAAAAGGGAGTGAAAAATGAATGTGGGAAGGTGAGGGTGTTGTAATTAGTGGAAAACAAAATAATGGTAGGGAAAGAGAGTGATTATTGTTCATAAAATTAATTAAGTGATCCACAAAACCATTCTATACAGAAATCTACCAACCAAATTACCACTGTGACCCAAAAAACCACTACTATGCATAATTCAAACAATTGTTGGGTATGTGTTATATTCTTTGCATGAGTAGTAGTGTCTGAGCGCCTGCGCCGGGTGCGCAGGGGGGTTAGAGGGGGGTGCAAGGGGGCGGAGCCCCCCACACAGGGGTTTGGGGGCAACGCCCCCGAATTTTTTTTTTTCAGGCTGACATATTTTCGCCGGGCCGACATATTTCCGGGACCACATGATATTAGGTGGTTTTCGGCACATGGTTTTTTGCCAATGGTTTTCTAGTTCCAATTAAAGAATTAGGGTTTTGGACTAATCCAGGTCATTGGGTTAGGGTTTTGGATGTCGCTGGCTCCTATATGTATATTGTATTGTAAACAATGTAAAACAATGTATGAATATAATATATGCTGGTTTTCCCGGTTTAGGTTTCCAGGTGAAAAATCTCTATGTAATGTTTGTATTTTCCATTGTATCTTTTATGTTCTTTTCTGAATATCAGTTTGCAGTAGATATTGTACAAGGTTAGAATTTACAACAATTATGGGCATTAACTTGTTCATTGTTTGAAATCAAATAGTTAACACAGTGTCATCAACCAAAATAGTACGCATTCCACAAAAATCTGTAGGGGAGTTATGTTCCTCTTATTTATCTATTTAACATCTTATAACAATTATCAAATGTATACATAGTAACTATTTCCACTCAGTTCAACATCAAAATCAATCATTTCCCATGAATTATTCCAATCATCAAATATGAACTGAAATGTCGTGCTCGATTTTGTCTTTTAATCATTTGATAATTGAATTGCCATGAAGTTATACTATCACATCATCAGTGCCAATCAATGCTAAAAAATAGAGTATTCATTTAACATATAGAGTGGATAGTTGACACCACAATTCACATTAAAACTTGCAAGATCCTGACTTTCCATTTAAACACACATACAATAATTACCACTCCAACACACGCTACATTGTAGAAAACACAAAACCATTCAATCAAAACAAGTGTATTTTTGTGACTTTACAAGCCCAATTCAACGAGGCATCAACAGTAGGCCCTATTTTACAAAAATTGAACAAATTGCAACAATCCATGTTCAAAAACCCATGACTTCCTCCAATGGCGCAATCAATTAATATTGATAACAACACATTGGATAACCATTCCATAGTTACCATGATTTCAACATTCCAATTTGACAATTTTAAAACACACAGTCACAACATTATTATCTCAACCTATCGTGTCGAGTTATCAATCAAACACAAGGAGGCAGCAACAGTATTTCTCAAATCAATCAAACTGCAACCAAAACCATACTTTGTAACAACTCGTGCCCATCCTTGTTAATGCAATTAAATAACCATATCATGTATAGTGGATGGAAATGCCATAAACACCCCGAAGGAAATAACCATTTGGCCATTAAAACACATAGTTACAGTAATCCTTGATTCATGTTGTAGGAACACCACTCATACCAATGCATTATGTGTGAAGCGTCATTGTGCATCAATCAATTGGAACTAATGCCTAGTTAACATTTCAATAATCCCAATGCAACAGACAGTGACTATGTATCAACCACATTTTCTAATCAACCAACTTCAATGTTGAGCTTAACAAATTGGTTGTCATAATAACCAATTTCAATGACTATAACCCAAAACCACTATCAGGATAATCAATAGAGATGATTCGACAATAGAACATTATCAACAATGCATCACCAACCTATAACCATCGATCGTGTATCCAACATGACATAAAGGTCAATTCCCTTTATCAAAACTAAGCTTGTAGTAATCAAGGATTGGCCCTGTGAACCAACATAGGGAGACATAGGGTCAACTTCTGACAACATATAGAAGCCTTTGAGACCAATTGTGCATGCACAGGTTATACCACAAATTTCTTCGCAGACAGGATGACAATCCCATGATAGAGGAGACTATGAACAGAAGGTCAACACTCCATTTTGATTCTGCAGCGACACATAGAAAATGAAGCATATAACCCTCATGGCCTCCCCAATCAACCCAATAATGTTGAGACAGGACAAGGTCGATACATAACAACTACATTAATAAATCCCCTTGGAAAACAACCATCAAAACCTTCTGCATGACATGAATGAACTGATACCCAAGTGAAGCAAAGTGTAGTGACACAGTGCGTTCAAAACCCCATAACAACAAAAGAATGGGTATGGAAAATGAAGGCGTGGAGATAGCCAGCCACTCCAAAACAAATGAAAACCTTCTGAATAAAACCATCAAGAATGACAGAGAGCCTTTATGGCTTCCAATACTCAGAACGACTGATAACTCTATGACTTCAAACTTCATTGAAAAAACAAAACACCAACGATTCATTCTAGAAAAAGTCACCAATTAACCCAGACATCAATAAATATAAACTTAAAACACAAATTACAAGTTTTATATAAAATATTGATTTAGATATCCAACTCTAGGAGACACCAATCCCCTTGTTACATGGCACCAACCCTAGGATTCACCAACTCCCTTGTTTCAGGGCTCCAACCCTAGGAAGCACCAACTCCATTGTTTTAGGGCTCCAACCCTAAAAAGAACCATCTTCCTTGTTTTAGGGAATGAACCCTAGTAATCACCAACTCCATTTATATAAACTTTAACTAGAAAAAGATATTAATCCTTCCTTACTCCTCCCTTCCACCCTCACTTCATCAATATCTTCGTCTTTATTCCTTGGACTCTACACTTGATTTTGATCTTCTTATGTAGATCTCAGAGACACTTTTCTTTCACCATACCTTTATGGTTATATAGTATTCCGATAGATATGAAATTGAACCATTGTGTCTTTTTAATAATGAACCATTGCACCTCTTCTTTTAATTAACACAAATGGTAAATTTTTGTTTATCAGATGATTTTCAAATACCAAATTAGATAGTGATTTTCGTATGAAGATTCTTCAGTGAAGAAAATGAATTTTAAAATTATACAAAATAGGTTTTGTGTAGAACATGAACAATTATTTGCGTCGTGTTTCCACCGGAAATGTAAGAGATGGATGGTATGGGTGGTTCTTTGAAGGAAACTTGCACAGATTTATTTTTGTAGTTGACTTCTAAACTTGGCAAATGACGCATCCACTTCAACAACAAATATATTGTCACAGATCCACGTGATCGATAGCTATGACTGAGAGCTATTTCCTTGGTGCTTATCCTCTTAAGAACTTATTCTTCATGTGATTAATCCATGTAACCAAATGTTGTGACCACAAGATAAAAATGGCACTTAATCTCAAAGTTAATTACACACTAACTCTTCATCTCCCATATGATCATAACCTATGACCGGGGGATAGAAGCAAGTCCTACGAACTTTATCCTTTGGGATATTCTCCCTTTACAATGTTTCAAATCTCCCAATGTTTGACCTACTGAAGGGATAATAAAGTAATGATGATTGCTTGTGATCAGTTGACAACTCCCCCTTACTCTATCCTTCCACTAGATTAATCCAATTGCTATGACTTAATGAAGTGTTGATATGGATGGTATTTATTTATTTTGAAACTTCGGTACTCCAGGACTATGGGATATTACAAATCTAAAGTCGTTTAACTCCCTTGGATTTATACCTCCAAAGTTTTTACGCCATCCTTCCACTGCTTGATCTAACGGCCCGAATTACTCCCAAATTATTCCTCGGATCTAACATTTGGTGATATTTTATGGCTTCGACACTCTGTGACTTTGGGAATTTGTGACTTACCCTATCCTTCCACTATACTCGATCAAACGGTCGATAATTCACCTAAAGTTCCTCCTTGATCCGACAGTTGGTGGGATTTTGGGGCTTCAACACTATGAGACTCTGAGAATCTGTGGCTTACCCTCTCCTTCCAATATACTCAATTGGATGGTATACAATTGACCCAAATTTCTTCCTTTATCCGATGTTTGGAGGGATTTTAGTGCTTTCGCAACTTCGTGATTTCATGCCTCTACCTTTTCACCAATAATCATTGAAGTGGCAAAGTTTCGGAGTCCTGAACCTTTATAAAAAATTTAGAGACTTTGATTGATGGCCTACGTTAATTCATGGTTTCGACCTTCGGGGATTCCACCTGTTTCAAACTCATTTATCCCCAAAATGATCAACGTCGAATGACCAAAGAACTCATCAACCCATTCAAATGGATAAGGTTTTAATGGTTCGATCTGATGGCTCTGGTTATACCCAAAATTTCAAAACTAGATCTGACAACTCTCATTTATCCACCTTCTTCCAAAGGTTTATTGAAATAGGGTCAATGTTCTCCATAGGTTCAATTCCTATGAGACGCTTTTGGATTTACACTTGGATTCCAACTAAAACATGATCATTTTTCTGTGCTTTCGATTAGCAATTGACGATTGTCATATCTCCTGATTGTAACAGAGTTTCCTCACAGTTTTGAAGTTGTTTCTAAAATTGATTTGTTGGTAATTTGATCCCAATAAAACTTCCTTAAAGATATCTTTTTCCTAAGGTTTCCTTTGAACTTTCCAAAGGTCTTAACTGTACCCACTCTGATTCTATGCAACCTGTTATGAGGGAAAAACTCTCTATGGCCAAGGGTAAACCACAACAGACAGGTATGACTGTATAAATCAACTCAACTCCATCGTATGCTATATAAACTAATGTGCAAGATAAGACAAAGGCCTACCTCGATAAAACATTCGATGATGTTCCACCATTGATCACTTTGACCTAAATCTTTATACCTACAACAAGTTCTCAACAAACTAGCAGAGAAAGTATATAGTGATAATATAAAGGGGTTAGCACATCAGAGAGAAAAATCCATTAATAAACATTACAAACATGCCCATGGATAATAATAAGATATTTTCATGATATCAATAGGATGGGAGAGTATTTCTATTAATAATGGATCAAAAAAAGTGACAACATTACAAACTTTTGTTTCCACATGGTTCGAAACCAAGAAACCAAGTTCCTTCCAACTCGGCCTACACCACTTCAATCCTCCACCAAAGGAAATCTTATAGGAGAGAGATAATGAGGTTCTCTCAACAATAAGGAAAGAGCATGGTTTTTGAACACTTTGTTCAGACTTGAGGGACAAAGGGATGGATACTCAATATGAAGTAATTTCTCCAGAGTAACTTTTCTCTCAAAGTTGAATGCTTTCTCCTCTTTTCCATGGATCGGAATTGTTCTCTTATTTCCTTCAAAATCCCGATGTACACCCGACTCCATTTTGTATTTTCTGGCACAAATCCCGATGTACATGGGTTGTAGTGGAGTAGCCTGCGTATACGCATGATTTATAGCAGATAGGGTGCATATATGTGGAAAAATATGTATTTTTGGCTCTGGATTCATCAAAAAGGGATGACTACATAGGGAAATGGAAAAAGGTCCTCTATGCAAGATAACAATGTTGAGGCAAATCTTTCTATAATAGATGCCCCCTAATGTGTGATATCAGAGGAGTATTTGCGATGGCCGAAATACATAAAATAACCTAGGAGTGGAGTGGTAGAGAACCAGCTGGATGAAATTGACTGCTCCTTACATTCTATATTGACTTTTCATACATGGTTGCCAAGAATATAATGCAGATCCATGTGGAAAATATACCAAATAAGTGTTTGTGGCCATGACTAGGTTGTTATCACCCTATAAGTTATAGAATCAACTGATGACTAGAATATTATCTATCTCTAGTGTGTTTGTTGACAAATGATTTTTCATTATGCAAATAATTTGAAAAGAAAAGAAAAGAAAAGAAAAAAGAAAAGAAAAAAAGAAAAGAAAGAAGAAAGAAAAAGAAAAGAGGGCATAAAAGAATTTCAATAAAAGCCCCATGCATTAATAGTAACTTGGTCCATACCTTTCAAACATGGCCAATTTCTTTTTAAATTGATGTTGATAGGATTAGTGAATAAGCTTGGCTAAACTGTTCAATCTTAGCCAAGCGATCTAGGGTAGATTAGTGAATAAATCTGGCCAGACTGTCTAATCTTGGTCAGATAGCCCTAGGGTAGAGTAAATTCTTAACCCAACAGTCTAATCTGGGTTAATTGTCATAGGAAACTAGGTTAGAATATAGGCTAGTGTCTTTACTTCAATAAAACCAGCTTGATGATCAATGTTACACCATGATTTGGATACCTAAAAGGTTGTTGGACTAACCCCTTGGTGGTGTAGACATACAAAGCCTTGGGAAAAAACACGTGAAATGCACTTATCCTAAGTTTATTGGCGCATGTATTTTCCGCGCCCTCACTTATGCTCCATTCATATATCAATAATCCAGATGATTGCACCCATATCTACAGTGAATAGTCCTTTCTGGACCCCCCCGACCGTTCTACCTTTAATGGAGGGGGGGGGTTTGGAATTGTTGATAAGACCTGCACGCATATGGATGGCTCATGTTTAAGCACGTATATGTATGATCAATATTGGATTCCGGACCCCCCCCCCGTCCGGTCTGCCTTTAATGGAGGGGGGGGGGTCCGCAATGTGTGATAAAGAACATGCATAGATCTGCGCCCAAGAAACAAGCACACAGATCAATGACTCAAGGTGTTTTTTAGACCCCCCCAACTGATCTTCTTTTAACTTGGGGGGCAGGGGGGGGTCTGGAATGGAATCTTTCCTCTGGCAAGACCCTATCTATACGTGGCATTAATCTATCGGTCCCGAGTCCCATCGCCTCCTACCGACTGACATACCATCATGACCTCTTGACGTCACCATCCACCTTTCTAAAAGAGTCACATCCCTTAATTTTTGTCAGTCATTCTCCCCCATTCACTCGTGGCAAGCCCCCTCACCATAATTTTTACCCCAATCGGTAACCGCCACTTCACCCATCCGTATTCCTCAGTCACTGTCACCTACCATCTCACACTCTAAATTATTTGTTGGCCATTTATTATTGGATAACCTATCCGTTAACCAACTGACCTGTCTCCCATGCCCAATGGACACCCATTTACTCAAAACTACCCTCACCCTACTTTCTTTCACCATTTACTCGCTCATCGCACGAGAGAATTTTTACCCCGTTTTCTTTGTTTTGTCATTCACCCCCACCTACAGTCGTCCCTTATAACGTTGTTTTTTGCAGGTACCATTGCAGTAATGGTGCCAAAGTCAAAACGAGCAGAAGGAGAGGAGAATCTGTTTCTCCCACCTCTTGTCGACCTCGATAGGATACCACTGGCCGACAAAGATTATTTAATCATAGATACTAAGTGCGATTTTTATTTTGTAGACCTCCAGTCATGGCTCAAAGAAGTTTTCCTAGACCAGAGTGACGAAATTGGACTCTGGGAGTCCAATCTACCCCTGTATCTCTTTCCTCAGATTCACTCTTTTCCAGAGTTTTCCCTCAAATGCCAAGCCCACTACATTCCCAAGCAAAGAGCCATTGTTTCCTTGTCTGGAGAAATTTTGTTCCTCATCACGCCTGAAACCATCGACCAAATGATGAAAATACCCCAAGCTGACTCCGCATCACCTTTTAACCTAGAAATTCTCACAGAATTATACTAGAAAATGACCTTCCCCCAAAGAGCTCAAATATTTGAGCTTTTCCTCCCACCATCCGCTCAATTTCCCTCCACAAATCCACCTGATCCTTCTTCCATGTTTTCGACCAAAGGAAACTAGATCATCCCATTCCTATGCATTGTGTTGGGATACTATTCAGATCAGTGGGTAGATGAACCCATTCTGGGATTTTTATCCATTTTCTCCACTGATGAAAAGCCCACTACCCAGTTTGACTTCAGCACGTTCCTAGTGAACAATATTCACGAGCAGTTCGTTAATTTCACCACAGAAGGCATGTTCCGTTATTCTTCTATACTGGCGTACTTATTCATTTTCTTCCAAGAGGACAAATTTGTTTTTTCGATGTAGAAGATGGATGGAGATGGTAGACCCCAGGCAGTGACCGCATGGACCTCCTTGCTCAAGCATAACTCCACAAAATTCAGTTTCAAGGAGTTCATCGATCAATTCTACCACCCAGTGGTAAGTATGTTTAGCAGCAGGCCCGAGCCTAGGATAAATGATGAAGTTTAGAGGATCCTGCATCTCTCGGATCACACAAAGATAGGTGATTGGTATTTATACCAAAATCACACTGAGATAAGAGTATATGGGTGTGAGTTGGCACCGTATAAGCTGCCCAAATACCTGCCTGTCAGAATTTTTTCCCTGGAGTACATAAGGCAGATGATAAACTTTGATGATATTCACTTCGTGTCACTAAAGAAAAAGCAATAGCTCAAAATTAAAGGGCAGATTGGCTCTTTCATTTGCAACAATCGTGGTGCTGGAGAAGAAGTAGACAGGCTGCTAAAGGAAATGAAGTTCTTCATTAGTTTCCCATGGCATTACGATCCGTGTGGGATTATCTCTGAGATGAGGGTGAAAACCAAGAACATCCCATATGTCCACGAATCTAGGCCTGAAGTCGAGAAATTTGCAAACCAGACAGTATGGGAACCTAACACTTTGGTCGAAGAAAAAAAGCAGGATGTCCCTGCCACTGTATTACAAACAACCACACCACAGGTTCTGAAAGAGAAAAGGCCTAGGCAAGATTTGTCTCTGCCTATCACTAACGTGTCGTCAGAAGAATTCCAGTTGCATACCAAGAGGTCTAAAACCATTTTAGCTCCTGACCCGACTGGGGAAAAGGAAGTCCCGTCTACTATAGTGACCAAGGTTGATAGGCCACGCCTCAGTGCAAGCCTCCATCATATCATAACCTCATCATTTCCGAAGAAATATATAGATACTCCATCGACCACCCATCCAGGAAAGGTAGGACCGAAGCTGAGCATCTTTGAAAAACATGATCTGATCAAGAAAAGGAACCAGACCCTAACCAACAACACTTGCGCCCAGTTTTGGAAGTAGACGTCGACTGCACAACATAGGCTGCTATCGGATTTTGACACTGAGAAGGGAAGAATTCATATGGTATTCCTCCAAGCACATGTGCCAAATCCAAAGGTAATCACTGATTACAAAAGGGCCACCTTTGAATTCCAAAATAAGGATGTGCATCTGACCGATCAGATGGATCTGCATAAGCAAACAGGAGAGATGGTTTTCTATACATTGGCACATGCTTCCATGACTACGTCCAAATTGCAAGTGTCCCTGAACAACGTCCAAACACAGTTGAAGTTGGAAAAGATCTCATCCTTTTCCAAGGACAATAGGATCAAGACTTTGGAGGAACTGGTCCTCAAGATCGGTTACAATCCTTCGAACATGAAAGCAGTCGAGGAGATGATTAAGAAGAAAAATGCTGACATAGCCTCCTTAAGGAAACAACTGAAACTGCCGCCAATAGAGGATTCATAGGCGAAGGAGATAGCAGAGACAGAAGGAGAAAAAGATGAAATGCTCAAGCTACTCATGGAGTAGAATGCACAACTAAAGGAAATGGAAGCTGAGATGGAGAAGCTAGTAAAAGAGAAGGAACAATTGAAGCCAATGGAATTCATTCCATTGAGTGCCATTCCACTTTCGGGAGTGAGCACAATTTCAGTAACAGAAGTCCCATCCATGACTCCACTGACATCCCTGGAAAAGACAGTCGAATTGGATAAGTCTATGGAAAAGATGAACCTGCAGAAAACTGAGATCAACAAGCTCAAAAAGGAGATTGAGAACCTTCAGGAACTCAAATATTCCTTTCATATTAGCCTCTCCAAGGAAAAGTAGGTGACAGACCATCTCAGACAAGAGTTACAACAGCTCCGAAAGCAAACAATGGCAAGTAAAACTTTGGCCAAGGTTAAAGAAAGTGTTTGGACAAACATCACCAAGTCTATGAACGAGATATGGCCCATGATACAGATCATGTTTGAGTAGAATGAATTGGTGCAGAGAAGGAAACAGGCCATTGAGAAGATCAGATCAGAATTGGGAGAGATGCCAACACAGGATAATGAAATCATCAAGTTCCTAAATTATAAGACCAGGGAGGAGCTGGAAGAGCTGAAAATTGAAGATAGAATAGAGACCATCCTTGAGGTCAAGAGATTTTTGACCAAGAGAGGATTAATTCTTCAGCTGGAAGAAAAGGTTTAGGCCATGGACCTAGGGGTACAAAGGTTTTTTAGTAATATTGAGGCTCTACAGAAGAAAGGTCTTCCTGGTCTGAAAGTAATCAATGATAAATTGATGACAATCCTAGACTACAAAAAGAGACTGGCTGATGTGGCTAAGGACAGTTTAAAATTTTCAGGAATTCAAGGCAGCATCACTAGCAAGGCATTTCTAGATGCTCTTAAGTGGGATATCAGTATTCATAATGAAATTCGATACGTCTTCATCACCAAACCTACCTTCGCCAAGTACACAGAAATGGATGAAGTTTTTCTAAGGCTACTCAAAGTCAACGTGCCCAGTCATCTTCGATGGGAAGAACTCTGTGATCTGATCAAGTAGCTGATGAGCTATCCCAGCCCAGTCATTTGTCCAGTCAGATGAGGTCGTGCAGAGGCCTCACCAATAGTCCACCCAAAAAACAGCTTGCAATTGTGACACATCATCAAGCAGTTCCTAGATTTATGAAATTTGTTAAGTTAGCTAGGATAAAAATAGATTTAGCATGTCCTGGTCATTGATGATAGGATCATTTGTAATTTTGAGTTATAAATACTTCATCTTTCGAAGTATTGAGGGTTGTTGATCTTCACGCCTTGAAGCTATCAGATTGTAATATTTTTGAAGAGATCTTCCATTAATACAAAGAGGCATTTTATAGGTTTCTTGTGTGTATTCATTGGTGATGTTTTTCTATCTAAGTTAAATGTTATTTTCACTTTGTTATCACACTGTTTTCTAAATATAATATTTGGAAGTAACGAATGTTGCAGGATTTATCTCGTATACCTTGTTTCAGAGTTAAAAGATTTTAGTGTTTTATCTTCTCATTTTACAATAAAGAAATTCTTAGTTGCTTCTTTGTTGTGATTGTCCTTCTCATCTTTTCTTCTATACCTCATTCATGCTACTGAAGAATCCAGTGATTATATTATCTCACCTTGAGAAATGCTCGTTTGTTTCTTTGGTTTGGATTTCATCTTTATGACACAGACCCCATAGCCCAATGGATGTGTAAACTATCTCAACCAACTCGACAAACACTACGACAACAAAACCGACTTATTTATTTATCTAGCCTAATATTTAAAAATTTGAAACATATCTAAATCCTATAGAGAGATCCCTCTCTGAAGTTGGAAGGGCTAGATCCCAGCTTCAAAAGCGGTTGGATAAAGTTACCTCTCATAGATTTCTTCTTTTGAACAACCTCTAGGAAATTTACAGAGCACTAACATAGTGGCAACTCCACTGGGGAAAGAACAGAACTAAAAATTTATAGTTTCACGTTTTCTTTTCCTTAAAATAAAAGCTTGTTCCTAAATATTGCAAATTTGAGAAGAAAGTAATGTTTAGGAGGTTGATTAAAATTTGTACATATTATTTTCAGACTCTTAAAACTAGAAAGTATATATATAAAAATAAAATAAAAAGAAATCTGGCTCCCAAGAAAGTTTATACTCGATCTCATCCAGACCCAGAACTTGCGATAATAACAGATAATCGAGAACAGTTTCTCAGGAAAAAGACCATTGTTGAAGGTTCAGTAAGTCACACTCCCTTTCATAAATCCCTTTCCTTTTCAGGGAAGCTCGTTACCTTTCAAAACCCTAACTTTGACACCCTCTCTGAACGAAGCCTGGTTAGAACAAGATCTGATAGTTTTGTGACTGAAATCATTTTCAACCCAACTGTTTTGCAACCCCGGACTCCTGAAGTTTTATCTCCCTCTACTAAAATGCAAACCACTACCTCAGTGCTATCCAGTCCCTCCTTGTCCTCTTCTTTGGTCACTACCTCGCCTATCATCCAGTTTGTTATCCCACATCCTCCACCCATCATGGCAGCCAGATATGCTCCCTTGGTGTTGGTCGTGCCTCTTCATGCCATGCCCCAAGACTATCAAACGAGACTCCCACAGTTCGATGGAACAGGACTTTTGAACGCCCAACAACATGTTGATAAAATGAATGATTATTTTGACCTGAACGAAGTAGATGAGGTTGATGTTCAAATGAGATTGTTTGCCCAAAGTTTGACAGGTGACGTTAAGAAATGGTATAAAGGTTTACGTGTTTCCTCAGTCCTTGACCTTACCACATTTCAAAGGAGTTTTCTAGAAAAATGGGAGGTGAATAAAAACCCTCTCCAAATTTTGTCAAAATACGAAAATATTAGAAGAAATCAAGGTGAGACGGTACAAGATTACTGCACTCGTTTCAATAACTTGTACAACGCAATCCCAGCCAAAATAAAACCTCCACAGGGTTTGGCATTGATAAAATTCCCTGATGGTTTTGACACTGATATGTTGTACCAACTAAGGGAAAGAAATTCTACCACCCTAGAAGACATGCATAAAAGTGCAATAAGTGTGGAGGCCAATTTGTTGGCAAAAAGGGCACGAAAGAGGTCAGAGAGGAGATTTACAATTAAAGAGGAACCTTCCATGTCAACCTCTGACTCCAAATTGGATTCCTTGGCCAGAGCAATGGAAAGAGTGATGGAAAGACTTACGGTATCAGAAATAAATCCTCCGAGAGAAAACCCACCAGCCCCTCAAGTTCGGAATCCTAACTTCAGGAGAAACCCTCCTCAAATCAGACAGAGAGATCTTAGGGATAAAAGAGAGCAGAGAGGTTCAGATCAATAGATCAGACCTCCCCTACAAGAAAATTATGATGATGAAGGAGAGGAAGTGATTGAGGAACTAGAGGATACTCACATAAATCTCATGGGAATTCATGATAACGAAGCTATTTTTCTTACCCAAGAAGAGCAAGAACTTTTTCTTCTCAATCAAACAAAAGTAAGTGAAGATGCTGAAGATGTCAAACAACAGGCATTCAAAAATTCCATTTTGGAGGTATGCCGGCAGTACAATCTGTGAAGTAAAAAAACTGAAGGAAGTTCCCCCAAAAAGATGGTTGAAATGAAGAAAGTGGTCGAAACCAAAAAAGCCTCCGAGCCATCTGCTGAGAAGATTCATGAGAAGAGTAATGCTGAAGTTCCAACAAAAATAAACCTTGCTATTCTGAAAAGATCACCGCAGCCTGAAGATTCATCAATTAATCAACCTAGTACTTCTGGCTAGAAGAATGTGGTAGACAAACCAGAATTGATGACCCAAAGCAGAGCCCCTACACCTTTCAGCCTCGAAGGGGAATTAGCCAAAGTAAAAATTCCCATTCCACTTTCTAAGTTGATGAACAAAGATTCTTATCATTCACAAGTGATTAAAGTGTTGACCACTGAACCTGATATAGGTACGAAGGCCTTAACCATTGGATTAGCAAATCATTCAAACACTGTGAACCTTACAGATGATCAACCTAAACTTCTTTTCGGATCTGAAGTAGATGGCCAAGTTGATAATGGTGTTGTCGCTCCTCTTTACATCATTCTAAATATACATGACCTGATCTTGCATAATGCTATGCTAGACTCGGGTGCTTCCCATAATCTGATGCCTAAAGCAGTGATGGAAAAACTAGGACTGGAGGTCACTAGACCTTACAAGGATTTACACTCATTTGACTCCAGTAAAGTTAGATGTATTGGTTTGATCAAGGACCTGTGTATCACCCTGGTTCAGATTCATACAAAGAGCATGGTCATGGATGTAGTAGTTGCAGACATTCCACCGAAGTATGGAATGTTGTTATCTCGGTCAAGGGGGGCTAAGTTGAGAGGTACCCTGCAGCTAGATATGTCGTATGCCACTATCCCAGTTTTCAGGCAACAAAGAAGGCTATACAGAGAAACATTGATGAAATACATGGTCAGTAGCCAAGAAAAATCGCACAACTATCCTCTTTACTCTGTGCATTCTGACTTGGATTCTTTCATCTTGTATAACGATGGTGACACGAAAGAGCAAAACACTCAGCTGGGAGAAGATACATCTGGTCTGGACGAAGGGCAAGAAATCATTGAGGTAGAAAGAAAGGAAAACGTGATAACTGAAGAATTACCTACAAATTTTTGGAGCATGGATTTTGATGGAACAGTAAGCAAAGAAGGAGCCGGAGCGGGGGTTTGGCTGCATAATCACAGAATCAGGTATTTAGAAAACCATTCTTAAAATTAAATTTCCAATGCACTAACAATATTGCCGAGTATGAAGCCTTGATGCTCGGTCTGAAACTTTTGAAAAGAGTTGGTGCCAAACAGATTATGGTAAGAGGTGATTCTGAGTTAATAATCAAGCAAATTAAAGGTGAGTATGCTGCGAAACATCCCCGTCTTAGAGCTTATAGGAATGTTGTTCTTGATGCCCTTAGATGTTTCACTAAAGTTGATTTGCAAGTAATGCCTAGGGGATAAAAAATTTTGGCTGACGGATTGACTACGTCAGCAGCCACATGTAAGATTCCTTTTCGCTCGACTTGCCAATACACGGTAGAGATGAAGTGTAGACCAACCGTTCCCAACAATATTAGGTACTGGAAAGTGTTTGGTAATGATGATCAAATCGAAGACTTTCTACAGTGTAAAAATGATTTTGAATGTACCAATATAGATTTAGAGAACGAAGATGAAAATGTAAATAGATCTGATTTTGAAAATAATAGTGTAAATAGTGTAGATTCAGGAGAATTAGGTGATGATGAGATGGAGACTGATATTCTACATTTGAAAAGTAATGTTTTACCTAGTGGTCTAGTTCCCTTAGAGGACTTGTTTGATTTTAACGATGTAGCCAAAAAACTGAAAATTGAAGCCAGTGGACAAGAAGTAGAAGATTGTAATATAGGGATAGAAGAGAAGCCCAGGATGGTCAAATTGTCCAAATCACTACCCCCTGAGCAAAAACTCAAATAGATTGAGTTGTTCAAAGAATATTCAAATGTCTTTGCCTGGGGTTGTGAGGATTTGAAATCTTATGATACCAACATCATACAACATAGGTTTCCAATAAAAGAAGAGCAAAAACCATTCAGATAGAAACTTAGGAGAATCAATCCCAAGTTACTCCCCCTGATAGAAAAGGAAATCAAAAAAATGTACGATGCCAAAATCATAGTCCCGTTATGTTTTTCCAAATGGGTCTCAAATTTGGTCCCAACACGTAAGAAATCTAGAGAAATCAGGCTTTGCATTGATTTATGAAATCTGAATAAGGTCTCCCTGAAGGACAATTACCCCTTGCCAAAAATGGACCACATACTACAAAGGGTAGTTGGATCCAGTCGAATCTCTTTGCTGGATGGGTTCTCGGGTTATAATCAGGTCCTCGTTCACCCAGAAGACCAAGACAAAACTGCTTTCACTACACCATGGGGCACTTTCATGTATGTGAAAATGCCTTTCAGTTTGATGAACGCTGGAGCTACTTTCCAGAGAGTGATGGACATCACCTTTGTGGAAGAGTTAGGTAAATTTATCATCATCTATATGGACAATGTAACTGTGTTTTCCCAATTTGATGACGAGCACCTGAGGCATCTCAGACGAGTCTTTGAGAAATGCAGGAGGTTTGGGATTTATTTAAATCTTAAGAAAAGCCTTTTCGGACTAGAGGAAGTCAAACTGCTAGGGCACATAATCCCCAAGGATGGAATCAAAATAGACCCCAACAAAATCGATGCCATACAAAAATTAGAACACCCAAGAAACATCAAAGAATTACAGTCTTTTATCGGAAAAATAAATTTTCTACGAATATTCATACCCAATCTGGCAGAGCTCCTCAGAAACATTACAAATATGTTAAAAAAGGATGTAAAAATAAAATGGGACATTGAGTCCAAGCAGTCTTTCGAACAAGTCAAACGAGCACTCACATAGGCCCCCGTCTTGATCAGTCCTGATTTTACCAAGGATTTCTATCTTTTTTATTTCGCTTCCGAACATACCATCGCAGCGGTATTACTACAGAAGAAAAACGAAGGGTATGAACAACCCATAGCCTTCTTCAGTTAATCATTAAGAGATGATTCTTTGAATTACAAGATAATGGAGAAACAAGTTTTTTCCTTGGTAAAATCCATAAAAGATTTTAGAGTCTACATTCTCCATTCCCACACCATTGCATATGTTCTGAATGCGGTAGTAAAAGACATTTTGACCCAGGACAATCCGGATGGAAGAAGAGGAAAATGGATTGCTGTCATTTTAGAATATGACATAGAGATTAATCATACGAAACTAATTAAAGGTCAAGGTCTAGCAAAATTAATGGTTGAATCAAACTTCCATGCTCTTGAAATTAATTACTTAGCTGCAGCAGATGAACAAGGTGAGACGATGACTCTAAGCGTGAGAGAGGTATTTCTCAACTCTCCATGGTACGCAGACCTAATATTTGTTTTTCATAATTTACAAGTTGCCCCTGGTTTGACTAAGACTAAAGCTAGGTTTTTGAAGTTGAAAGCACTAAAATTTTTCATTCTAGAAGGCAATTTGTATTGGAAAGATCTTGGAGGTATTCTATTAAATTGTTTATTGAAAGATGAAGCTAACAAAGTGTTACAAGAATTTCATGCAGGAGAATGTGGTGGCCATCTGAACTGGAAGGTCACAGCCAACAAAATCCTCAGAGCTAGATTCTATTGGCCCACCCTATTCGTTGATGTACATCATAAAGTGACTTCATGTCATCAATGTCAGTTGTTTGAAGGAAAAAGGAAACTCCGTCCTCTACCCCTGAAACCGATCTCAGTTGAAGCCCCTTTCCAGCAATGGGGATTGGATTTCATTGGAGAAATACACCCCCCTTCTTCAGGCCAGCAGAGGTGGATTCTAACTGCCACAGATTATTTTACAAAATGGATCGAAGCTATACCAATCAGAAAAGCCACTGATTCAGTTATTATCAAATTCCTTGAAAATAATATCTTGTCTCGCTTTGGATTGCCTAGAAATATTATAAGTGATAATGCAGTTTCTTTTCGATTAAAGAAACTCATAGATTTTTGCAACCAGTATCACATTGGTTTGGGACATTCCACAGCTTACTACCCCCAGGGGAATGGGCTGGCGAAATCTTCAAACAAAACCCTGGTAAACATCATCAAGGAGATGTTGCAGGAAAACAAGAAGTTGTGGCATAACAAGTTGGTGTTCGCATTATGGGCTGATAGACTGACCACCAAAAGGTCAATCTGTATGTCACCATATGAGCTAGTCTATGGCACAGAAGCAGTTTTTCCCACTTCCTTAGGAGTCCCTTTCATGAAATTGCTTCAAGACATACAAGCCGAGCCAAATGACTCACAAAGAAGGATCAATCAGATGATCCATTTGCAGTAGTCTACGAAAGAAGTATTCAACAAGACTCAGGTAGTCCAAGAAAGCATCATAAATATTTTTGACAAAAGAACCAAGGAAGATGATTTTGATCTAGGAGATTTGGTGCTGAGATGGGACGCCAGAAATGAAGACAAGGGAAAGCATGGAAAATTCGATATTCTATGGAAGGGACCATTCATGATTCAAGCATTAAGAGGAAACAACACTTTCTTGCTAAACAATGTTGATGGGACATATCTACCAGGAGGACCGGTAAATGGCAGAATGATGAAGCATTATTTGCCGCCTCAGTAGAGACTCGATGTTGCACTCTCCATTGTACATACCATCTTTATTTTTCACCTGCATTTTCTGAGTGAATAAATTTAGTCAGTTGGTTCAAGCCCGAAGGAAGGCCCTAAGCCGATGACCACTATTCTTCCATTTTTTGAGAATAAATCCAATCAAATGACAAAGGCAATTAGGGAGGAATTTTCAGAGAATCAAGAACCAGGATTCTTGGCACTTCACAAGGAAAGTACCATCCCCAGGGAGCTGCTATTATCACTCTATAATTTATAGGATGAAATGATGACTGGAATATTATCTATCTCTAGTGTTTTTGTTCACAAATGATTTTTCATTCTGCAAATAATTTGAGAAAAAAAAAAAAGAGGGCATAAAAGAATTTCAATAAAAGCCCCATGTAATAATAGTAACTTGGTCCATACCTTTCAAGCATGGCCAAGTTCTTTTTAAATTGATGTTGATAGGATTAGTGAATAATCTTGGCTAAACTATTCAATCTTAGCCAAGCAATCTAGGGTAGATTAGTGAATAAATCTGGCCAGACTGTCTAATCTTGGTCAGATAGCCCTAGGGTAGAGTAAATTATTAACCCAATAGTCTAATCTGGGTTAATTGTCATAGGAAACTAGGTTAAAATATAGGCTAGTGTCTTTACTTCAATAAAACCAGCTTGATGATCAATGTTACACCATCATTTGGATGCCTAAAAGGTTGTTGGACTAACCCCTTGGTGGTGTAGACATGAAAAGCCTTGGGAAAAAACCCATGAAATGCACTTATCCTAAGTTTCTCGGTGCATGTATTTTTCGTGCCCTCACTTATGCTCCATTCATATATCAATGGTATGGATGATTGCACCCAGATCTACGATGAATAGTTCTTTCTGGACCCCCCCGACTGTTCTGCCTTTAATGGGAGGGGGGGGGGGGCGCGGGGTCCGGAATTTTTGATAAGACTCGCGTGCATACCGACGACTCAGGTTTAAGCCCGCAGATCTACGATCAATATTGGATTTCAGACCCCCCCATCCATTCTTCCTTTAATGGAGGGGGGGTCTGGAATGTGTGATAAAGAACACGCACAGATCTGCGGCCAAGAAACAAGCACACAGATCAACGACTCAACTGACATCAGGCCATCTCAGATTGCTTCTTTTCCAAAACACTACTGAACAACTCTTCTTAAAAACCCCTTTTATAAAGGCCCACGCACCCTGCTCCATTACTGCATGCGTGTACA
>JZKD02S0839280.1:62593-73274 GCA_000966675.3 Picea glauca
CTTGTTGGATAGCTAGGGATTTGAAGTATTTCATATTGTTAGTCTATTCAAGCTTGTTATCTACTTCCATGCTTCACAAGTTGTCTTGAGCTTTGCAGGTTTGCTTCAAAGGATTGTTGGGAAAGCATCAAGAAGGAGTCTTCCCTCAAAGCCTTCTCAATCTCCTAGCTTACTTAGTCCTATATTTCTGCACTCATTTCATTTACATTTCAACTTAATAACCATCTTAGGTAGGTCATATAATTTAAATTTTACTTGAAGATTTTTATGTGAAAAATTTATGCGTAAAAACCAAAATTTTTTCTTAACTTTGTTGTGTTGTACAGCATTTCCAGCAAGCATTTGCTTGCTGGTTTTTGTAAGTTCTTACCAGAAACAAGGGGATATGCTATTGAAATCCACCCACGCAACACATCAAAATATCAACCTTGAGTGGGTAACAAATATCTCTTTTCTCTCACTCATTTCTAGTATTGTAACAAGCCCTCAGGAAGTTCCCTTGAGGCTTGCATTCTATTGTTGTATTTCAGCCTTTGTATTTCATTTTCTATAATTAGTTAGTGCCTACACCTTGAGAGAGTGACTGGCTCAGCCAACCCCCCAAAATCGTTGGGCTAGGACGTAGATTTATTTTAGCACTCTTTCATTTCTTGCCCCACTTGTCATTAGGACAAGGTTGTGTGGCTAGGGCTACAATAATAATTGTTTATCTTTTCTTTCCAACCCTATTTGGCACAACATTGGTAGGCTTTCCTCCACCTTGTGCCATTGTTAGTGGTTTTCTGCAATCTATTTCAAGTTTTGCATAATAAATTGCCTACACCTTGGGAGAGTAATCCCCAAAATCGTATGGCTAGGATGGTAACATGTGTTGATGCTTATGATTGTTTACATGGGTAAAATATTCTAGGATAGATATCTCACTTGTGTTCATCTTAGTTTAAGCCTTTGAGGCATAGTTTCTTTTACTTGCTTTAACTCTCTCACATCTTTTTCCATAGTAACATCTCTAAATGAAATATACATGTGGGTGGATAATGATGTCTTAAAGTAGTTTCTTACATTTTGGCAAGCATCTTCTCTTTCAATTTTTACTTAAGTTTGCAAGCACTCTTGGGCATTACATGGTTTTGGAACACACATGTTCTTTCAACAAGCTTCTATCTTTACCTGGCACGTTTCTCTCATGCAATAAACACATAGCTAAGTAGTGATAATCTTATATTTTGTTGCAATTATTGGAAACTTTTTCTTGCCTTTTCCATAACATCTTTTTTCATATATCTTGCACATGTTATAGGTTATCAAATGATGTTGTGAATGTCTCTATTTTCAGCTTCTATTTACAAGTTCATATGTGTTTACATGCTGCAATTTCATAAGTTATAACATATTCACACTAGTCATTTTAAGTTTTGGTTTTGGGCACCTAAAACTTATCTAAAACACTCACAACACATATTAAGACTTAGTCCGAAGTCATAATAATATATTAGACCAACTAGGACACCTGATTCCACCATCTTCACCATCTAAAATGGGTTTGAGAAAAACAACGGAAGGTGTAGATAGGGGATTGTCTCATGGCACACAGGATGTGTCCTTTCCGGGAAGTACTCATACTTTAGGGATGACCGTGAAAGATAGGGTGGGCCTCGTTACCTTACTATCTTGAGCATCTGGCAGTTATTTGGCAATAGGAGGAGGAGGAGTGAGGTTTGACACTTAGTTAGGAGGGTAAATAAAATTTATAAAATCTTTAAGCAACTCTTAACCATTTACTCTTCTAGGCAACTTTCTTTCGGGACATATCTTATGGTTGTTTAGAGATCTACATTGCAAGTACACATACATATTTTATTTTTATGCAAGTCTATGGTTTAATTTTCTAAGTGTTAAATCTCTTATGTTGTGTTGAGCACTGATCTTCCAAATCTTTTATATCCTTCAATTTATGCTCTTTGTGGTGTGATTCAAGAAGAGGTTGCGCATCCCATTTGGAGGCATAATCCTTTTGAGTCTTGAGTGATTTAGTGGTTTCCATTGAAAAACAGTCCAATTCTTATTGGGGCATGCTTGGCCTTATGCGAATGAATTTAACTTTGCACATCTTTTAATTCTCACACTTCGGCACTTCGTTAATCTTGTCTATTTGTATCTTGTGTATCTCTTGTATAATTGTTGTAATATCTCTCATTCATTATTGTAAGTACTTTTATATCTTATTTTGAAGTAGTTGTAACTTTGTGATCATTGTAATCTTTTGTAATCAACCTCCTTGAACATAGGTGACCCCTTTGTCCAACCTTCAGGAACTAGTCTTAGTTGACTTAGGGAAGGGTTTTCTTGACATAAGTACTTGTGCATCTTGCATTTGTTGCCTTAGCATCATAGGTTAGTCTTCCCCCTAAACCTTTAACAAATTAAAACTAACTCCTAGAACTTCAAAGTTAAATCACATCTAGTAACTAGGGTCTACCCCACTTGGCTTCCCTAGGAGTAAGCCTAGAAGTAAGAGGTTCTAGTCAAGGTGACACAGTGGACTGTGAACCTAGGCATTGTGCCTCCAAGGAAACACTAAGTGAGCTATAATTTGCTCATGTTTTCAGGTGTGTATTAGGACGACAACAGTAGGATCACGCACGCGGTAACAGTTGTTCAACCGACATACTACTAACTGGGAATCTAGGTGAACTTCTAAAGAGATAACACCATGTGAGATAGCATCACGTAAAATTTTTATGACGATGCTATATTTAGCCACATTATTCATGGATGGACCTAGGAATACGCCACCTGAAGACACCAATAGACCCTCGGGTGAGTAAACCACCCAAACGATAGAAGCCAAGTTTCATGTATGATGAATGGCTCCGTCTGCAAATCCTAGGTAGATCGAAGACTCCGTTGACATCTCCCAACAAATGGAAAAATCGATAAGCAAGTCAAAGACAAAATAAAAGGAGAACAAAGATGCAGTACACTAAATTTACATTAGTATACAAAGAGTTCCACCCAAGCATAGGGCTCAAGCATAGTACCTTTTCAAGTAGAGCTAATTTTTGGGCTCGACCAACTTATTCCCTTCATAATATTCTAATTCATAGGCTCCTTTTTCTAGGAAATGTCGCACGATGTAAGGACCGTGCCACATGGGTTTGAACTTGCCTACTCCTAGCGTTTCTTTGGCTTGATCATACAAGAGGACCAAGTCACCCTCAGCATACAACCTGGGACAGACAGAATTGTCGTACTGAACCTTGAAACCTTTCTTATTTTCCCCAATAGCTGTAAAAGTGTCTTAATGCTCCTCGTCAAGACTCTCGAGGTGTATAAGGCATCACTCTAAATATGAAGTTTCAGGTAGGAGCTCGACTTCCAACTTGAGAGAAGGGATTTCGTATTCAATAGTAAGGATCGACTCCACACTGTGCACTAACTGGAAAGGGGAAAATCTAGTGGCAGTCTTAACTGAGGTTTGGTATGCCCAAAGCATGGGATATAGCATGATGTGCCAATTGGAATTCCTCCGACTGACAGTTTTTTGTAAAATGGTCTTGAGAGACTTGTTGACGCCCTCTACTTGCCCATTTTCCTAGGGATAATAAAGATATGAATGACCATGTTTAAACCCTATCTTAGATGATATTTATACCATCATTTCATTCTAAAAGTGACTGCCATGGTCAGTGACAATCTCACTCGGGATACCGAACTGGACGATAATTTGGTTGAACACGAAGAAGGTTGCAGTCTTCCCATCAGATTTTATGGTCAGTATGGCCTTGTCCCACATAGTAAAGTAGTCAATGGCCACGATAATGTGTTGGTGCCCCCCAACCTAAGTTGGGTTGCAATCGACGAAATCTACCCCCCACTTGGTGAAGGGGTCGACGATAATGACTAGGTGAAGAGGGTTTGGGTACGAGTGCATTTTCTGAGTGAACACCTAGCAGGGGTGACACTTATTAACCACTTCGATACAATATTTAAATATAGTAGGCCATAAATAATCATCTCGTAGGATGTTTTGGGCTGTCACAAGCCCAAATGGGTGACCACCACAAGATGCTTTGTGGCAATAATTTAGGACTAGCTCAGCTTCCTTGTGAGTTAAGAAACGACGCAAGATATCATATTTTCCTTGGTGATACAATGTGTTGCCGATGATGGTATACTTTTTGGCTTGGTGTCTAACATGTCGTCGATCATCTCGCGAGAGATGCTAAGCGAACTTCAAGGTCTGAATATATAACACGATGTCTCCATACCAGGGGTCGGATGACGAGACAAGGAAAATGTGTTTTCCTACAAATGAATCAACATAGATAACATCCTCATCTAATCATGGGAAATTGGATATTAGCTCTCCGAAGACTAGTGATTTCTTGGACTTGGCCGAAGTGAAGTCGAGATCAAACTCTTGTAAGATGATAATCCATTTATTATATTTCCCCCCAATGATACGTCTAGTGAGGACGTATTAAAATGGATTGACATTGGCAACCACTGTAGTCTTCCAAAGCAATATATATTCATTTAAGTGTTGGACTACGTGAACGACATCCAAAGATATATTTTCAACGTGAGATTAATTAAGCTCGGGACCGACTAAATTTCTACTAAGATAGTAGATGATGTGCTCATGGAGCTCATCATCCTCCTGAACTAGAACCATACCAATCATCTCTTTAGACGCGACAATATACCACAAGTAATCTCTACTATAATCAGGAGACTTAAGTAGAGGGGAGGATACTAAGGATTTCTTCAAAGCATCAAAAGAATCCTGGGCTCACTCATCCCAGATAAAAGGGGTGTCTTTCTTCAAGAGATGCATGAAACCCTTAGTGATATTGGCATAATTCACTATGAAACGATGTAGAAATTTATCTTTCCCTGTAAACCTTGAATTTGTCTAATCATGCACGGTGGAAGCAACTAAAGTGTTGCCTCAACCTTAAGAGGATCTACCATGATCCCAATCTTGAAAACTAAAAACCCTAAAATACGACTAGACTTAATGCAAAAGATGCATTTGTGAGGGTTTAACCGGATTCTATAGTAACAACATCTTTCAAAGACAAGCCGAAGGTGCGTAACATGATCCACTCTCTTGAGAGAATGAGCAGCAAGATCATCAAGGTAGGCTTCGACTATGTGCTTGATATTGTGAAAAGGGAAAGTCATGGCATGTTGGAAGGTTGCTCTGACATTTTTTAATATCGAAAGGCATTTTTTGGTATGCAAAATTACCCCAAGGACATATAAATTTCATCTTGTGTTGGTCCTTAGGCTTGATTTGGATTCGGTTATATCCTAAAAATCCATCCATAAAAGAAAATATCTCGCTTCCCACACACTCATCGAGAATCTGATCAATGAAAGGTGTGGGGAAGTTATATTTAGGACAAGCTTTGTTTAGGTCGTGAAATTCCATACACGTGTGGATGGTTCCTTGCTTTTTTATTCACAGGAATGGGGTTGGATACCCATTCAGTCAAGGGAACCGGGTGTATGAAGCTGGAATTAAGAAAATTCTCCACCTCTGGCTTAATAGCAAGGGCCTTCCTAGGATTCATAACTCTAAGATGTTGTCGAACAGGTTTAGCATCCGACTAAGTTCTAATCTCATGTTCGACAATCCGAGGGTCAATCCCTAGCATCTCTTCATATGACTAAGAAAATACATCTCAAAATTCTTTGAAGAGATCGGTGTAGATCATAATTTCTTCTAGCAAACAATCCGCACCTATATTTACATTCTCAATCTTTCCAAGGGTATGAGAGATATCGATTGACACCGTAGGAGAAATACTCGCCATATTTCCTTCGGCATAAATGTCATGCTTATTAAGCGGAACTATGATGTGACTGACTATCTCACTCAAGGTAGACCAAAAATCATCTTGCTTGATTCTTTCAAGACTTGGGAGAAAATAAGATAGATGATGCATAACATCCCAAGTTCTCTCAGAACTATTCATGGCTTCGAGGATGGATTCATTCAAAGGAAAAGTCTCATCTAAGAAATCATGAGAACCAGAGAATGTGGTGGCCCATAAAGGCCTAAGAACATGATCCTCCTCATCTGTCGTCGAGGTAACAGGATCAGGATCGGTGGAAGAGTCAAGAACAACTTGATATGCAATCTTCAGTACCGATAGTGGCATAGCCTTGTCGGCATGTGATTGGCCTTCACATGACAAAGTCGGAGAAGGTAGGGTCCATGGATCACTAAGATAGGAAGTGTGGAAAGGAATGGACCTCCCTGCTAAATAAATCCTACTAGACATGGTGTAAATGTGGTGAATTGGTGTCAAGAAGTCGAAAGTAGACATGAGGGAAGAATACATTCTGACACCGATATTCTCAGTTGTCAACTGAGAATTTTCAATCACAGGGATCGACAGTCCAATAGATTCTTTAGTACTAGAGTATGCAAAGGATAACTGGTCGATAGTCACGATCTCCCCTTGATGAGGAAAAAAAATTGTACGGAACACGGATGATATGACAATGACAATAGAATAGTTCCAATTGCAACCTAGTAACAGGTTATAATCAAGAGGCACATCAACTATCTCTACTTCCACCTCTACTGTATTCTCACCTAAATGGACCGAAAAGGAAGGGATAATATCGTGAGGGCAGAAGGAATGACTGTCAAATGCAGTCAACATGTTCGACGACTTGGAAAGGGTCGGAGAACCAAGATATTTCCAACAAACCAGGGACATCATGTAGGTGGCAACACCTTCATCAATGACTTCTTGTTTCATAGTATAGTTGGAATCCTCCATGTGGATCTAGAAAGCCACATGGTAGGGTAAGCAAGGCTTTACATCCGTGACGTCAAACTTGATAACTTTCGAGCCACTAGGTTCTAGAGCTTCTAAGGCAGAGAGTAAGGCATTCCTCTATGATGGACACATCTAGAGTACCTCCAAAGCCAACATTGCACAAGGGGTTTGGCCCAGATCCTCAACAATAGAGTAGTTCTGGGCGGCTCTAGCATTAGGGTTGTGGGTAGAGTGCTTAAGTAATCCTTTTGGAATATGAGGTTGTGGCTCTATTTCTCAATCTGTAAGTTCATCTCCAGAGGGGGAGGAGGAGCTTCTAGACTGGTACTAGCTTTTGAAGAGCTATAATCTCGATAGCGGGTAGCTATATCAATTTTCGTGTCGACCATATTGATAGAAACACAGTCGCCATCTTGCGATAGTGGGTTTTTACTTCAACCGGGTGCATTTCCGGTGTTCAAAGAGCTCGAGGCTAAGTGTTGGTTGTGTGGTAATGGATGTGGTAGATTTAAAAGTCTCACAACCTCCATGAGTTTAGGGCATAAATGTGTAAGGTGGTCATCAGTACAAAGTTTACAAGGAAAATTCACCTTACGTTTCTCTTTCTTGTGCTCTCCAACATTATAATTCTGCTTCTCATTATTATCCTTGTACTTGGGTTTATTACTATTTTTCCCACGCTTGCGATTATTTCGACCTTTCCTTTTATTCCCATCTCATTGTTGGTCCCCATTTGGGTTTTTCAACGATTGTACGGAATGCACATCTGTCGACTGGGTGGGTTTGGAGGGTGCAGAAAAAGCTGGGCCTCTAGCATACTTCATCATCGATTCTGTGACTTTACATTGGTTGACCCTACAATTCCATCAGCGTGAGGTTCGAGTTTTTTCCTAGGATCGTAATTTGACCACGGTGCTTCTAGAGGAAGGTGATATAACATCCCAGACTGAGCATATATTAAATCTAATTGTTGGGCTCTAAAGATAGATTCTTCTTTGTTGGAGACCCTAGAAGTAGCAATGTCATTTGACATACGAGGGTGAAAATACTTTAGGAACCATTCTAGGAGAAAGTTCGGGGGTATAGGAGTCTTAATCAACCGCCTCCATCTATGCCACTCCTAGATATGATCCGAGATATGAGTGGTAGTGTCTTGGTGTAAAGTCAAGAATAGTTCGAGGCCAACATCATAACGAATGGGAAATTGAAAGTGGTTGAGAAATACCATCACCAACTAATTAAATGACCCATATTTCCCCCTAGGTAGCTCAATATACCATTATGAAGCAACTCCAATGAGAGTGCGTTGAAATAATAATAATCTAATAGAATCATGGTTCAGGGAATTCAATGAGCACCAAAGGTGAAAGGTAGTGACATGATCATCGGGGTCCTCTCCATTATTACCTTTGAACTTTGGAATGTCTAAAGGAAGTTTGGTGGGGATGGGGGGACATGTGGGATCATGACTCACTGGGTCATTCATTAACTTAGAAAAGTCTGGCAGATTGAGCATGGCCAGAAAAGGGAGATGGGGTTGCAACATCTAGCCCCATCCTCCTATGAAAGACTCTGCATTGGGAACTACATTCTACCCAGGATTCCAATAAGAACCAAAGCCCTGTCCTGAATTATAAGGTCCTCCTCTGGGCAGATTCATGTAAGCTAGGTTGGGAATCATTCTAGAAGGAATGTTCTAATAATGATTATGAAAATTGCCCCCAGTCAGATTAGATCTGGGTTGGGGGTTATAGAAAGTGCCCCCAACCAGATTGGATCTGGGTTGGGGGTTGCCCAAAGTGTAAGACTGACCTCCTCTGGGTGGGAACCCAGAATATGAAAGTGGATTCATCATGCCAAAAGTATTGGTCGGAATCAACACCGAGGAGGTAGGGATATAGGGCAGAACTTGTCTGCCAGCTGGGTTGTTCCATCCAGTCGTAGAAGGATTAGACCTGGGGTTAAGAACAAGGACACTTCCTATATTAGGATTCACTTGAGGTATATGACAACCACCAAATGGAAAAGGAGTGTAAGGAGGTTTAGTGCCCCCAAGTCCAAGGCTAGCGTTAGGGCCAACAGTTGGGATGGCAATCAAAAACTACGAAGTGAAGTTAGGCATACCATAAAAAATGGACTAGAATCCATAGGGATGGACTGAACATTGTAACTCGGCGAGTGACCAATACCCCCAAAATGGTTTGAGGCAAGAGATTAAGCATTAATTACAAGCCAAGCCATAGTACCGCTATAAGCCTCTAACCCTGCAACTGTAGTGGTTGCAGGAATAGAAGGGGTGCAATTAACTATAGTGGGTATGGGAGTCGAAGAACTCCCAGTGTTCTAAAGAGTAGACTCAGTACTCATCCTTGTGGAATCACAAGTCTGAAAGGTGGATGTGTGTGTACCACTTCTAAAAACTCTACGCCTTTTAGAAGGCAAGAACTCGAAAACTGGTGGTAATTGTAACAACCGACGGGACCGACGAGGAAGCTGGTCCGACTCCACGATGACTTATGACTCTACGAAAATAAAAATAAACTAAGGCCAACTAGTAGTCAAAGAGAATACCAAAAATTCAAATGACCAATATGCATGTAAATGGGCTAAAGTGGTTGAGTGGCCTCCCTCGCTAAAGAAGGTATGCCTCATCCAAGAGGGACTTGAGACTCCCTGCTAAAGTTTGGAGGTAACATAATCAGTTATAGGGGCCCTCGTGGGATTAACAACCAATCAATCAAATCCCCTCGAAGAGGTAATCCTCCATAAAGGTTGTGTGTTGTCCGACCCCTATCTGACCCGGGGTACAAGCATAATAACCCCTGCAAGTAACCTCTAAGATACCTAAGTCAAGCAACTATTAAACCACTGTATAATCGATGCACAGATGAGCATTCGTAAGTCTGGATCACCACATGGTCAGGGTAGAAAAGCTCGAAACCTTGAAAGCACCACCTCTCAGGGAGGTATGGGCACTAGCAAGATCCCCAAATACGAATAAATCCACAAAAATGACGCTAGGTGAGTATCGAGGGGTTATCCCTTTAACTAACTTCATGTGACCTCGTGATTAAATCCAGTGTGAGCGGAGCCTCCTGATCTTACCAATTATACAATGGACTTCTCAACTCCCTGTCTCAGACACATATGTTGATCTAATTTCCTTGTAGAATTTTACTCACAAAATCCTATTCCAAGGCACTAAATCCTAGACTAGTTTGTGCACCCTAAAAAAGAAAATCGTGACTAATCAATTTTAATTTAAAGTGTAAAAAGAAAATCGTGACTAATCACTCCAAGAAACCCTTTGTGGTTGCAGACCAAAGGTGCTTGGTAACTTAAGAAATAAATGTTTTTTGTATTTTGTAAATGTGGATCAATGGGACAACTCAATTCAGCTTATAGCATTCAAACATGAAAATGATAAACAAATAGACAGTGCTCTCAAAGATTGATTAATCAGCMGATAACTTTAAAATGGGTGAAGAACAGATTGTAACTAAACCAGTACAATGTAGGGTCTAAGAGACAATCAAGAAACCTATTATCGGGCTATGAGCTAAACAATGGGATAACAGCCATTCAAAGCTTGACAACACAGATAATAGTGCAGAAACAAGGATGGAAAGCTGAAATCAAAATTGAAAGGAACCTGTGATCTGTATTAACATAAAAAGTCTGAGTACAATAGCATATTACTCTATCCAAAATCCAACCATTGTTTGATATCAAAACAGGCATTTATAGCCCTTACAAACAGTTACTGTTGGACACACCTACCACACTTAGAGGGGGGGGTGAATGAGTGTGGGGCTCTTTTTCCCAAAACTTCCCTCTTGCACAAAAAATCATCAATTAGCATTCAACATTTATTCATT
>JZKD02S0839280.1:80953-99453 GCA_000966675.3 Picea glauca
AATCAAACCAAACCATTTACATCAATGACATATGATCCAACAATCTCCCAAGTAATCAAACCATTGGCATCAATGACAAACCATTGGCATCAATGACAACATGATCCAATAGTTACACAGATCCTAAAAACATGGATCTGTTATTAAATAAAAATAGTTCTATTCTATTTAAACAACTTTGAAATTAAATTCTTCAACAACTAAACTGAGTGGTCGAACTGTCTTCAGTCTCCAAAATCGCCATTTGCCTCTTCTAGCTTTCAGCATCTGCAATGTGCTGAAGCAGCAGGACACCTGTATGTGACTGTTCAATTTTCCAATATTCATGGCCGAGTTTTTAGGAAATGGTTTTGAATGTGTAACAAAAATCCCTTGAATCCCTGAGGTTGAACTTCTTGCATGTGATTTAATAGTCCACTGATATGTTGGCATATCTTCAAAACCTGTTTGAAATAAACTGTTGCGTTTTTGGCCTCAAAAATTGCTCACCCAGCTTTCAACAGCGCAACCATTTGGTTTTTTCATGGGTTAGTTGTTGAAAGCTGTCACTTTCCACAGCTAACAGGTAATGAAATAGTCACCTGGCGCTGTTGAAAGTCCCGATAGTGCACAAAAAGAGTTTTCACCTTTGAAATTGATTTCAAACCAAAATCAGTGGGCATCTGACTTCTCACCTTGCATATTGACGACAACTTGGGCAAGAACCTTCAGGTCTGGGTGAGGTTTTTGCTTCAATTTTTGTTTCAACCTCTTGATCTGCCTTTTGAGGCGTTTTGTAAGCCACCACAAACTGTTGTAGTTTTTGGTGATATTTTTCTTCATCTTCTTCTCTCTAACACTTTCCTTGGCCAACCTTTCAAACGCAGCATTTGTCTTGGCGAAATTATCAAATAACTTTTTATACCTATCTTTAATCACCCGCTCCAAGACTTCTTACTGGGCAATTACTTCCTTGATATGTTTAATCTTCTAAGATTTATTTGATCTAGGGTTTTTTGATGATTCTCCCTATTCTGTCTGATTGAGAATTTCATAGTTCTGTGCACACTCAGCTGATTTCTCAGAACTCTTGATGACAGGGTGTTGGTCTTGCTGATCAGAGTCTGAATCTGAATAAGGTAAGTTAAGTACATTCTTTCCTGTACTCTGCTCTGTGGGATGCCATGTATTCTGCTGTGTAGTCTCCTCGGTGGTCTGTTAAAAGTTCAACTTTCTCTTCAACCTGTGGGGCTTCAGTCCAGATAATCTGTCTTCTAAAGGTCCTGGTAAAGCCCTTCTTCTTCTTGAGCTGCTCTGAGGGGATGATTGTTTCTTTGCACCAGCCATCTGTTCATTTGCAGTCTGATTCTGGATTTCAAAACCTTCCCAGAACAGAAAGTGCTCCGAGCTCCTCCCCTGTTGTTTCAATTTTTGCAAAAGAATCAATTTAATGAGGCCTAGGTGACATAGAGTAGTTTTGATGCTCAAAGGTTGAGCTCTAATTCTCTTGCATACCTTAGTCAAACTGTGATATAAGAAATAAGGCAAATTGATGGGGGTCTTGCCTGTGAAGTGATCCATGAGTTTAAAGTGGTACATCATCAATTTATCATATCTTCCTTCTGAGGTAATGTATAATTGAATGCCTTTGAATAATTCTTGCCACTCTTTATCTAGATATGAAACGAGCATACCTTTTCTCCACGCTTTGTGCTTGTACCCCTCTTTCAAATAGACCCTGAAATCCAGATTCTTAGGAGCAGTGGTCTTAAACCATTTTTGACCAGTTCTTGGCAATCCTGTACCTGCGACAATAAAAGCCTCATCCACTTTTATTTCCACAGAGCCGACGCGAGATTTGTTGCCATCAAAAGTCTTGGCAAAGGCTTCAGTCGTAGCCTCGTGGCACCCAATTTGTAACATTTTTGCAAATTCCATACACCCTGCATTTGAAAAATGCCTCTGGACCTCGGGATGCGATTGCAAAAAGGATAAGTTATCCAATTCTCGCTTGAGTAAAGCGCCACTGCGTTTTCTCACCATTCTGCAGCTCAAAAACTTGACAAATGTAATCCCTGTAACTGCCTAGTCGAGCCGAGGTTCTGCGCTATTGAAAGCAGTTCGGGCTTCGTCTCTGTTTTGAATCAAATGAAAACTTGAACAGTGTTTTGGAAACAATTTTTGATATGAAACCTCTATTTGATTTGATGGTGTCAGGGCGGCGGTACCTCCTCTGTACCTGCATCGCCGAACACGAACTTGCCATTCCGGATGTGATGAGCGTTGAGCGTGGGTTCTAGAATGAATTCAAATTACAGTCATATCCTGACATGCATGATTGAGTTTCTATGATTGCCCACTCCTATCAGCGCATGCCTTGGATTTACTCTGACATGGGGGTGATCACATCATAATCACTGTCATACGTGGATATCACGCACGTGATTCTCGCATTGTGCAGCAACGGCCCATGGAAAACGCCTCTGCCAAATGCTTGCTTGCCACTTTCACCAGCGTGTGACCCCTTTGACAGCCCCTGTTAGCTGCAGAAAGTATGCACTTTCCACAGCGCACCGCTTTGTATACTCCTTAGCTACGGAAAGTAATTACTTTCAACACTGCGTCATATCAATTGAAACCGCTCCTTAGCTGTGGAAAGCATGTACTTTCCACAGCGCGCCACCCGCGAACTGATTTTCAAACCTTTTAAGATTTGTCACTTTCAACAGCGTGTCAACTGATGAAAAGAGCTCCTTAGCTGTTGAAAGTGGGCACTTTCCACAACGCACAATGAATCTTTGAAAACACGTTAGCTGTGGAAAGTAGAAAATGACAATTTTGAAAAAGAAGACTTTATGGGTCAATTATTTTCTAGGACAAACCAAAACCAAAAATTTTCTCAGCTAACGTAAAGAAAACAAAACTGAAAAAGAAAATATGTACAAGAAGAACGGTTTCATTTTGGGAGTTAACATTTGTCTCCAACTGGGATGGGCATCTCCCTGTGAGGTGGCCAAGAACCTAGCTAGACTCAGTAGCCTTATTGCAATCTAAAAAATAGTTGCTAGTACCATTGGGCATGGAGTTATTTGAATGACAAAAGTAAAGAAAACAGAACTGAAAAAGAAAATATGTACAAGAAGAACCTGGCTTCAAGGAAGCCTTATGAGAAATAGATCCTCAGGAAGCGCCCGTTGAAAGGGCCCCCTGATACTGGCTCGCCTAAAAGAGTTTGGAGAACAAAGGTGTTGTTCTGCTGCACCTCTGTTATGATAAAAGGACCAGTCCAAAGAGCCTCAAATTTTTCGTGCTTCCCTTTCTCCTGTCGTGCTGCATCCCACTTTAAGACCATATCCCCTGTTTTGAATACATCTGATTTGACTTTCTTGTTGAAATTTTGCTTGATCATCTCCTGATGCAATTCAGTTTTTTCTAAGAGCTGCTCTCTATCTTGTTGCAGTTCTACCAAATCATGAATCCTCCTAGTCAAATCACTTGGTTCAACATCAGTTTCTTGTAATAATTTCGCAACTGGTAATGCAAGTTGAAAAGAAATATGGCCTCAGTACCATATACCAGCTTGAAAGGAGATGTACCGATTGATTTCTTACATGTTACCCTATCAGCCCACAAGGAAAACTTCAGTTTGGAATCCCAACCTCTGTCGTTTTGTTCAAGCAGCTTCTTTATGATTCTGACTAAACTCTTGTTTGATGACTTAGCTAAACCATTCCCTTGCGGATAGTAGGTTGTGGAATGTACCAGCTGAATTCCCAGCTCTTCACACAATTTCACCAAGTGTTTATCCTTGAATGCAACAGCATTATCAGTGACCAATCTCTTGGGGCAGCCAAATCTGGCGAATATGTTCTCTTGCAGAAAGTTTATGATGACAGTGTGATTGGCGTTCCGGGTGGGAATAACCTCAATCCACTTAGTAAAGTAATTGGTGGAAACCAGAATCCACCAATGCTGTCCACTAGAAGGCGGATGAATCTCACCTATGAAGTCCAGGCCCCACTACTGGAAAGTCCCTGTGACCACTATAGGTTTGAGAGGAAGGGACTTCAGTTGTTTTTTACCTTCAAATCTCTAACATTTGTCACATGTTTTCACAAATTCATACACATCTGAAAATAAGGATGGCCAATAGTAACCAGATCTTAAGATTTTGTGTGCTGTGGTTTTCCAATAGTGATGGCCTCCGCATTCACTATTGTGAAGTTCACACATGATTTTAGCTACCTCCTCTTGATTTACACACCTCAGCAATAGACCAATGGGATTCTTCCAGAACAACAAATTATCATTAATGCAGAAATTTATAGCTCTCACCTTCAAAACCCTTCTTTAAGTCTTTGTCAAATCTGATGGGACTGATAAAGTCTGCAAAAATTGAATGATATGGCTGTACCACTTGCAATCAGCTAGATGAGCTGAAACCTGCATTCTCCCACCTTCTTTGTTCTCTGAAGACGGAACATTTTCTACATCAATACTCATCAGATTTATGTCAAGCAGCCTGCAATTCTCTTCTGCCAGAAGTTTGGCAAGACCCTGGCCTTTCACTAGCTTTGCTGGTTTGATTTCAACATCGAACTCAATCAATCTAGCTATCCACTTACTCCTTTTGCCATCAATGTCAGGTTGAACACGAACATCTTTAACTGAACTGGAAGGAACAAAAGCTATTACCTTTGCCTGAAGAATGTAGACCCTGAAAGCCTTCAGTGACTTGACAAGTGCATAAGCTTGTTTTTCCAACAACTCATACTTTACCTCTGCGTCCCTCAATACCTTACTAAAGAAAGCAACCGACTGCTCTTGGTCATCAGCATTCTTCTGCAAAAGTACTGCTGCGATCGTATCATTGGAAGAAAATGAAAAAATATAAAATACCTTGGAAAAATCGGGGCTGATCAATACAGGAGCTGTTGTGATTTCTTCCTTGATGTCATTGAACGATTGTCTGGCTGCTTCAGTCCACTTTATCTCAGAGTCTTTCCTCAACATAGCATTGATATTCTTTGTGAGTTCAACAAAATTCACTATGAATCTTCTAACAAAATTAATAGTCCCAAGGGAAGACTGGATGTCTTTCTTTGATCTAGGAAGGGACAGATTTTTAATTGCTTCTACTCTCTTTGGATCAATCTTAACTCCATCAGCTGAAACAATATGCCCAAGTAGTTTTCCCTCCTTAAGTGCAAAATTTGATTTTTGGGGATTAAGAGAGATGCCATACCTTCAACATTTCAGAAATGTCCTCCTCAAGTGTTGCAAATGAAGTTCGTGGCTGCTTGAGAACATAGTGATATCGTCAAGATAAATCAGGACAAATTTATCTTTCTCCCCAACGAAAGCAATGTCCATTTCCCTTTGGAATGTTGCACCTGCATTCATCAAACCGAAGGGCATATTCTCGTACATAAATGTGCCCCATGGAGTGGTAAAGGCAGTTTTTTCTTTGTCTTCCGGATGGAAAGCAATCTGATTGTATCCGGAAAACCCATCAATAAAGGACATTACCTTTGATCCTGACACCTTCTGCAACATATGCTCCATTTTAGGCAGAGGATAGTTGTCCTTTCTATAGCATTTGTTCAGATTTCTGAAGTTGACGCAGAGTCGGATCTCCCCATTCTTCTTCCTAACCGACACAAGATTAGCAATCCATTCTGAATACCCGAGGGGAATGATAATGCGGGCATCCAGCAGTTTCTTAATTTCTTTTTCCATTGTGGGCAGAAACAAAGGATTGAATGATCTAAGCTTCTGACAGAATGGTTTAGTGTCTTTATTCAAGGGAATTTTGTGTTGAATCAACTCTGTGTCAAAGGTTTTCAAATCATCATACTGCCAAGAAAAGATATCTGCAAATTCCTTCAGTAATTTACCATAATCAACCTTTTTTTTTTCAGACAAATGTGAGGCCAAGTTGACATGTTTGGGATCTTTCTCACTAGCCACATTATATTGGAAAACATCTGACTCTTTTTCCGCACTTTGCAATTTGACAGCCACATTGTTTTTATTGGACAACCTTTAGGAATTCTATTGGTGGACAACTGAACTATCTCATGAGCTGCAATTTTGCTCTTGAGCTTTGGCTGCTCAACTTCATTGTCATGTTCATTCTCCTGGTCAATCTGCAGATCTGTAAACTCATCTATTACTGCAAGGAATCGGGTGAGTTCAACATCGTCCTCAAAAACTTTCCAAAATTGTACATTATCAGGAAGAGAAGGCCTGTGTCTAACTTGAATTTCGTAAGACAATTTGTGAGGCAAAGGGGGAATAAATGCACAAGCAGACACAGCTAATGAATCAGCCAATTCATTCATGTCTCGAGGTACAAATGTAATCTTGAAATATGCAAAAATTTTAATTGCCTCCAACACTTCATCCCTGTATGCCTTCAGCCTAACATGCTTGACTTGAAAGGACTTATTCACCTGCTGAATAATCAAATCTACATCTCCAAACACCTGCAATTTTCTAATGCCCTTCTCCTTTGCTGCGTTTAGTCCTAAAAGTAGTGCTTCATACTCAGCAATGTTATTAGTCACTTTAAAATCAAGTTTAAAGGACAAATGAGAAGTTTTCTTTGAGGGAGAAATGAATACCACTCCTGCTCCAGCTGACTCCTTAGTGCAGGCACCGTCAAAGAACATGGTCCAGAGATCATCCTCTGCAATTTCTGTGGGATGAACTGTGATCTGATCTGTGGGTTTTCTGAGCAACAATGTATCAGGCAGTGAATCATCAAATTGCAAGATACAAGATCCCATATCCGTGTCAACTGCATAGATAGGATGATTGGATGGATTCTTCTCATCACTGATCACATATGCCAACTGTGATTCTCTGTAAAGTCTTCTGTTCACCCCTCCGAAAATAGGGATAGTAGCATAGGAGAGATCCATTTGGAGAGTGCCACCTAGCCTCTTCATCCATGATCTTGATAGAAGACATCCGAATTTTGGAGGTATATCAGCCACTACTATGTCCATCACCATTGTCTTCATTGATGCTTGGGTCAAGGTTACAGCCAAATCCTTAATCATCCCAAGGCATTTGAATTTTCGAGAATCAAAGGAGAAAAGGTCATGATAAGACTTGGTGATCTCTAGCCCAAGCTCATCCATGACAGCCTTTGGCATCAAGTTATGTGAAGCACCGAAGTCCAACAAACAATTGTGCAGCGTTTTTTCATGAATATTTAATGAGATGTAGAAGGGAGGACAACTTTCATCCCTGTCTTCTACCATTTGGCCCAGGGTTATGGTTGGCTTATCATCATAAATATTGAGGATATCAGCAGAATGAGATACTGACTGGGGATCTAAAGTTTTGAGAATATCTCTTTTAAACATCTCTTTTTTCATCAGCTCAACAAGAGGGATAGGAATCTTAATATTTTGTAATTCAGCCTCGAAATTAAAGGAATATGGAGCCTTATCGGCAGTCTTATCAGAAATTTTTACCTGAATGGAAGGGGTTTCCTGATTCTTCTGCTGTTCAACAAGAGGCTGACTCTGTGGAGTTTGCTGGCTGACAGGGACATCAATCTTCTTGGGAGGAGCTGATGCTTTCTCCTTTGAAGACTTCGCTGGCTGATCTTCTGATGTACGAGCTTTTTGATTGACAGGGGAAGCAGTCTCTACAGGAGGGGCTGATGCATCTGCTTGAGCAGCATTAGACTTAGATCGGAGGTTGTATCTATTTTTATCCTCTGTTGTGAAGATGCCATCACCGAGGGGATCATCTTCTGTCTATTGAGTCATTAATGATTGCTCATAATCTTGTTGTGTTAGAAAATACTTCCCAGTCTCCTCTCCGACACAATGAATGTCACCTTCCACCTCTTCTTGATCTTCAACATTTTCTTCATCCATTACTACATTCTGAAGAGGTACTTTTATCCTCTGATCTTCATTTGAATTCCTATCTCTTTGCCAAAATTTGAGTTTGTGGATTATTTCTTCTGTATGGAAAAGCATTTGGGTTTCTGGGGGCAAAAGTATTTGGCTCTTTTTCTCTTGCTGGTGGCTGATTTTGAACTTTCAACTTCAACATTTCTGATGTTAGACTGTCCAACATTTTAGCCATCTTTTCCATTTGACTGTTTGAAGAATAAGAAGAAGACTCAACAACATACTTCTTCTTTTCATCCCTCCCTTTAAGCTTCTGAGAGGCTGTGATGGTTGATTCAACTTCGAGAGCAGCATCTTGCATTAAAGCAAGAGTGGATGATCATCTTTCTCTAAGGATAAGACAAAACTCTGCATCAAAGGCCGCAGAGAATGTGATCTTTGCCGATGCATCGCTTGGTTTGATCTCTGTAGGGATCTTACCAAACATTTTGTTGAATCTTTTAATAAAGTCTGAGACCGATTCTCCATCTCCTCTCTTCAAATTTCCAAACTCAGAAATGTAGTATAGCAAATCTCTTCTTTCTCCCTAATGCTTCAAGAATGCTGCATCTAATTGTTCAATGCCAATGATTGAATTTGCTGGCAGCTCTTTGAACCACTTTCGGGCTTGGCCATCCAAACTCTGACCGAAAACTCTTGTCCACACATCTTCTTCTGAAATATTTATGTTTTCTGCATAAGCATAAAATTCTTCAATGTGTTCTTCAGCAGTATACTCCCCTACTCCTGTAAACTTTGGCATGTATTTCTGGTAGTCACCTGTTGGCATGGCAAACAGGGGATTTGGAAACACAAGTGGAGCATATCTGTTTGCCAAGATCTGTTCCATTCTGGTCAAAGGGGCAGCCATGGCAGTTTTGGTGATTGATACAGACGAGGAACTTCCAAGAGATAATGGAGGAGATGAGTGACTCGGAGGAGATGATGGAGGAGATGAGTTGCCTGAGTTGGAAAAGAATGATTGTCTTACTTCACCCTGAGTAGAAGTTTCGGAAGTAGATGGAAAGTAAGAAGCTTTATAAAATTGGCCAAGCAACAATGCTAAATTTTCTTCTCCTTTAGAGGACAGATCATGGAGAATTTCTTCAAGAACAGGCAGATTGGTGTAAGTGTGTAAAACACTTTTCGAAGGTTTGCTAGGTGATGAATCCAAAGGAGATGAAGAGGAATCTTCTTTCGGTGGTGAGGATTCAGTATTCAATTTTTTTGGATGGGATGAAATATCAACCTCAAGGATAGAATCAGTAATATTAGAAGAAAAAGAAGGTTCTTCTACTTTAGACACTTGAGATGAAATTTTTATTTCTTGAGGATTTTGGGTTTCAGCAGGGGATTCAACAAAAGACTTTTCAGATATGAAAGGATGAGTATCAGCTGGAATACCTGAATCAATTGCNTCTCACCTTGCATATTGACGGCAACTTGAGCAAGAACCTTCAGGTCTGGATGAGGTTTTTGCTTCAATTTTTGTTTCAACCCCCTGATCTGCCTTTTGAGGCGCTTGGTAAGACATCACAGGCTGTTGTAGTCTTTGGCGAGTTTTGTCTTTCTCTTCTTCTCTCTGACACTCTCCTTAGCCAAACGTGCAAACGCAACATTTGTCTTGGAAAAGTTATCTGATAACTTCTTATACCTGTCTTTAATCACCCGCTCCAAGACCTCTTGCTGGGCAATTACCTCCTTGAGATGTTTGATTTTCTGAGATTTATTTGATCTAGGGTTTTTTTATGATTCTCCCTGTTCTGTTTGATTGAAAGTCTCATAGTTTTGTGCACACTCAGCTGATTGCTCAGAACTCTTGATGACAGGGCATTGGTCTTGCTGCTCAGATTCTGAATCTAAATATGGCAAATTAAGGATGTTCTTTCCTGTATTCTGTTGTGTAGGATGTCCTGAATTCTACTGTGTAGTCTGCTCTGTAGTCTTCTCGAAGTTCAACTTTCTCTTCAACCTGTGAGGCTTCATTCTAGATATTCTGTCCTCTGAAGGTCCTGGCAAGGCCCTTCTTCTTCTTGAGCTGCTCTGAGGGGATGATTGTTTCTTTGCACCAACCATCTGTTCATTTGCAGTCTGATTCTGGGTTTCAAAACCTTCCCAGAACAGAAAGTGCTCCCAGCTCCTCCCCTGTTGTTTCAATTCTTGCAGAAGAATCAATTTAATGAGGCCTAGGTGACATAGAGTAGTTTTCACGCTCAAAGGTTGAGCTCTAATTCTCTTGCATACCTTAGTCAAACTGTGATATAAGAAATAAGGCAAATTGATGGGGGTCTTGCCTGTGAAGTGATCCATGAGTTTAAAGTGGTACATCATGAATTTATCATATCTTCCTTCTGAGGTAATGTATAATTGAATGCCTTTGAATAATTCTTGCCACTCTTCATCTAGATATGAAACGAGCATACCTATTCTCCACGCTTTGTGCTTGTACCCCTCTTTCAAATAGACCCTGAAATCCAGATTCTTAGGAGCAGTGGTTTTAAACCATTTTTGACCAGTTCTTGGCAATCCTGTAGCTGCGGCAATGACAGNAAATTGATGGGGGTCTTGCCTGTGAAGTGATCCATGAGTTTAAAGTGATACATCATCAATTTATCATATCTTCCTTCTGAGGTAATGTATAATTGAATTCCTTTGAATAATTCTTGCCACTCTTCATCTAGATATGAAACGAGCATACCTTTTCTCCATGCTTTGTGCTTGTAACCCTCTTTCAAATAGACCCTGAAATCCAGATTCTTAGGAGCGGTGGTTTTAAACCATTTTTGACCAGTTCTTGGCAATCTTGTAGCTGCGACAATGACAGCCTCATCCACTTTGATTTCCATAGAGCCGACGCGAGCTTTGTTGCCATCAAAATTCTTGGCAAAGGCTTCAGCCGTGGCCTGGTGGCACCCAATTTGTAAACTTTCTGCAAATTCCATACACCCTGCATTTGAAAAATGCCTCTGGACCTTGGGATGCGATTGCAAAAAGGATAAGTTATCCAATTCTCTCTTGAGTAAAGCGCCACTGCGTTTTCTCACCATTCTGCAACTCAAAAACTTGACAAATGTAATCCCTGTAACTGCCTAGTTGAGCCGAGGTTCTGCGTTGTTGAAAGCAGTTCGAGCTTCGACTCTGTTTTGAATCAAATGAAAACTTCAACAGTGTTTTGGAAATGATTTTTGATATGAAACCTCTGTTTGATTTGATGGTGTCAGGTCGGCGGTACCTCCTTTGTACTTGCGTCGCCAAACATGAACTTGCCATTCCGGATGTGATGAGCGTTGAGCGTGGGTTCTGGAATGAATTCAAATTACAGTCATATCCTGACATGCATGATCAATTTTCTATGATTTCCCACTCCTATCAGCGCATGCCTTGGATTTACTCTGACGTGGGGGGTGATCACATCATAATTTCTGTCATACGTGGATATCACGCACGTGATTCCCGCGTTGTGTAGCAACGACCCGTGGAAAACGCCTCTGCCAAATGCTCGCTTGCCACTTTCACCAGCGCGCGACCCCTTTGAAGGCCCCTGTTAGCTGCGGAAATTATGCACTTTCCACATCACACCGCTTTGTAGAAGATACTCCTTAGCTGCGGAAAGTAATTACTTTCAATCAGCGCGCCATATCAATTGAAACCGCTCCTTAGCTGTGGAAAGCATGTACTTTCCACAGCGCGCCACCCGCGACTGATTGCCAAACCTTTTAAGATTTGTCACTTTCAACAGCGCGTCAACTGATGAAAAGAGCTCCTTAGCTGTTGAAAGTGGGCACTTTCCACAACGCACAATGAATCTTTGAAAACACGTTAGCTGTGGAAAGTAAAAAATGACAATTTTGAAAAAGAAGACTTTATGGGTCAATTATTTTCTAGGACAAACCAAAACCAAAAATTTTCTCTGCTATAAAAACTAAAAAGTAACTTGAAGACACTACCAAAAGCCATGATATCCACTTTAAAACTCAACCGAAAGAACAGTTTCATTTTGGGAGTTAACATTTGGCTCCAACTGGGATGGGCATCTCCCTGTGAGGTGACCGAGAGCCTAGCCAGACTCAGTAGCCTTATTGCAATCTGAAAAATAGTTGCTAGTACCATTGTGCATGGAGTTATTTGAATGACAAAAGTAAAGAAAACAAAACTGGAAAAGAAAATATGTACAAGAAGAACCTGGCTTCAAAAAAGCCTTATGAGAAATAGATCTTCAGGAAGCGCCCGTTGAAAGGGCCCCCTAATACCGGCTCGCCTGAAAGAGTTTGGAGAACAAAGGTGTTGTTCTGCTGCACCGTTGTTATGACAAAAGGACCTGTCCAAAGAGCCTCAAATTTTTCGTGCTTCCCTTTCTCCTGCCTTGGTGCATCCCACTTTAAAACCATATCCCCTGTTTTGAATACATCTGATTTGACTTTCTTGTCGAAATTTCGCTTGATTATTTCCTGATGCAATTCAGTTTTTTCTAAGAGTTGCTTTCTATCTTGTTGTAGTTCTACCAAATCATGAATCCTCCTAGTCAAATCATTGGGTTCCTCATCAGTTTCTTGTAATAATTTTGCAACTGGTAATGCAAGTTGAACAGGAAATATTGCCTCAGCACCATATACCAGCTTGAAAGGAGATGTACCAATTGATTTCTTGCATGTTACCCTGTCAGCCCACAATGAAAACTTCAGTTTGGAATCCCAACCTCTGGCATTCTGTTCAAGCAGCTTCTTTATGATTCTGACTAAACTCTTGTTTGATGACTCAGCTAGACCATTCCCTTGCGGATAGTAGGCTGTGGAATGTACCAGCTGAATTCCCAGCTCTTCACACAATTTCACCAAGTGTTTATCTTTGAATGCAACAGCATTATCAATGACCAATCTCTTGGGACAGCCAAATCTGGCGAATATATTCTCCTGCATAAAGTTTATGATGACTGTGTGATTGGCGTTCCGGGTGGGAATAGCCTCAATCCACTTTGTAAAGTAATCGGTGGCAACCAGAATCCACCGATGCTGTCCACTAGAAGGTGGATGAATATCACCTATGAAATCTAGGCCCCACTGCTGGAAAGGCCCTGTGACCACTATAGGTTTGAGAGGAAGGGACTTCAGTTGTTTTTTACCTTCAAATCTCTGACATTTGTCACATGTTTTCACAAATTCGTACANTCTCCCTGTGAGGTGACCAAGAACCTAGCTAGACTCAGTAGCCTTATTGCAATCTGAAAAATAGTTGCTAGTACCATTGGGCATGGAGTTATTTGAATGACAAAAGTAAAGAAAAGAAAACTGAAAAAGAAAATATGTACAAGAAGAACCTGGCTTCAAAAAATCCTTATGAGAAATAGATCTTCAGGAAGCACCCGTTGAAAGGGCCCCCTGATACTGGCTCGCCTGAAAGAGTTTGGAGAACAAAGGTGTTGTTCTGCTGCACCGTTGTTATGACAAAAGGACCTGTCCAAAGAGCCTCAAATTTTTCATGCTTCCCTTTCTCCTGCCTTGCTGCATCCCACTTTAAAACCATATCCCCTGTTTTGAATACATATGATTTGACTTTCTTGTCGAAATTTCGCTTGATTATTTCCTAATGCAATTCAGTTTTTTCTAAGAGATGCTCTCTATCTTGTTGTAGTTCTACCAAATCATGAATCCTCCTAGTCAAATCATTGGGTTCCTCATCAGTTTCTTGTAATAATTTTGCAACTGGTAATGCAAGTTGAACAGGAAATATGGCCTCAGTACCATATACCAGCTTGAAAGGAGATGTACCAATTGATTTCTTGCATGTTACCCTGTTAGCCCATAATGAAAACTTCAGTTTGGAATCCCAACCTCTGGCATTCTGTTCAAGCAGCTTCTTTATGATTCTGACTAAACTCTTGTTTGATGACTCAGCTAGACCATTCCCTTGCGGATAGTAGGCCGTGGAATGTACCAGCTGAATTCCCAGCTCTTCACACAATTTCACCAAGTTTTTATCTTTGAATGCAAAAACATTATCAGTGACCAATCTCTTGGGACAGCCAAATCTGGCGAATATATTCTCCTGCAGAAAGTTTATGATGACTGTGTGATTGGTGTTCCAGGTGGGAATAGCCTCAATCCACTTTGTAAAGTAATCGGTGGCAACCAGAATCCACCGATGTTGTCCACTAGAAGGTGGATGAATCTCACCTATGAAGTCTAGGCCCCACTGCTGGAAAGGCTCTGTGACCACTATAGGTTTGAGAGGAAGGGACTTCAGTTGTTTTTTACCTTCAAATCTCTGACATTTGTCACATGTTTTCACAAATTCATACACATCTGAAAATAAGGATGGCCAATAGTAACTAGATCTTAAGATTTTGTGTGTTGTGGTTTTCCAATAGTGACGTCCTCCGCATTCACTACTGTGAAGTTCACACATGATTTTAGCTGCCTCCTCTTGATTTACACACCTCAACAATAGACCAATGGGATTTTTCCAGAACAACAAATTATCATTAATGCAAAAAATTATAGCTCTGAGCTTCAAAGCCCTTCTTTGAGTCTTTGTCAAATATGATGGGACTGATAAAGTCTGCAAAAACTGAATGATATGGCTACACCATTTGCAATCAACTAGATGAGCTGAAACCTGCATTCTCTCACCTTCTTTGTTCTCTGAAGACGAAACATTTTCTGCATCAATACTCATCAGATTGATGTCAAGCAGCCTACAATTCTCTTCTGCCAGAAGTTTGGCAAGACCCTGGCCTTTCACTAGCTTTGTTGGTTTGATTTCAACATCGAACTCGATCAATCTAGCTATCCACTTACTCCTTTTGCCATCAATGTTAGGTTGGAAAAGAACATCTTTAACTGAACTGGAAGGAACAAAAGCTATTATCTTTGCCTGAAGAATGTAGACCCTGAAAGCCTTCAGTGACTTGACAAGTGCATAAGCTTGTTTTTCCAACAACTCATACTTTACCTTTGCGTCCCTCAAGACCTTACTAAAGAAAGCAACTGGCTGTTCTTGGTCATCAACATTCTTCTGCAAAAGCACTGCAGCGATCATGTCATTGGAAGCAAATGAAAAGATGTAAAATACCTTGGAAAAGTCGGGGCTGATCAATACAGGAGTTGTTGTGATAGCCTCTTTGATGTCATTGAAGGACTGTCTGGCTGCTTCGGTCCACTTTATCTCAGAGTCTTTCCTCAACATAGCAGTGATATGCTTTGTGAGTTCAACAAAATTCACTATGAATCTTCTGACAAAATTAATAGTCCCAAGAAAAGACTGAATATCTTTCTTTGATCTAGGGAGGGACATATTTTTAATTGCTTCTACCCTCTTTGGATCAATCTTAACCCCATCCACTGAAACAATATGCCCAAGTAGTTCTCCCTCCTTAAGAGAAAAATTAGATTTTTTGGGATTAAGAGAAATGCCATACCTTCGACATTTCAGAAATGTCCTCCTCAAATGCTGCAGATGAAGTTCGTGGCTGCTTGAGAAAACAATGATATCGTCAAGATAAATCAGGAAAAATCTATCCTTCTCCCCAACGAAAGCAATGTCCATTTCCCTTTGGAATGTCTCCCCCACGTTCATCAATCCAAAGGGCATCTTCTCGTACATAAACGTGCCCCATGGAGTGGTAAAGGAAGTTTTTTCTTTGTCTTCCAGATGGACATCAATCTGATTGTATCCGGAAAACCCATCAATAAATGACATTACTTTCGATCTTGACACCTTCTGCAACATATGTTCCATCTTAGGCAGCGGGTAATTGTCTTTCCTGAAGCATTTGTTCAGATTTCTGAAGTCAACGAAAAGTCTGATCTCTCCATTCTTCTTCCTGACCGGCACAAGATTAGCAATCCACTCTGAATACCTAAGAGGAATGATAATGAGGGCGTCCAACAATTTCTTAATTTATTTCTCCATTGTGGGCAGCAGCAAAGGGTTGAATGATCTAAGCTTCTGTCTGAATGGTTTGGTGTCTTTATTCAATGGAATTTTATGTTGAATTACCTCTGTGTCAAAAGTTTTCAAATCATCATACTGCCAAGCAAAGATATCTGCAAATTCCTTCAGCAATCCTCCATAATCATCCCTTTGTTTTTTAGACAAATGTGAGGCCAAGTTAACATGTTTTGGATCTTGTTCACCGACCACATTATACTAGAAAACATCTGACTCTTTTTCTGCACTTTGCAATTTGACAACCACGTCGTTGTTATCGAACAACCTTTCCAAAGGGACCAAGCCTTTAGGAATTCTGTTGGAGGACAGCTGAATTATCTCATGAGCTGCAATTTTGCTCTTGAGCTTTGGCTGCTCAAATTCATCGTCATGTTTGTTCTCCTGATCAATCTGTAGATCTTCAAACTCGTCTATCACTGCGAGGAATCGGGTGAGTTCAACATCGTCCTCAAAAACTTTCCAAAATTTCACATTATCAGGAAGAGAAGGCCTATGTTTGACTTGAATTTCATAAGACAATTTGTGAGGCAGAGGAGGTATAAATTCACAAGCAAACACAACCAACGAATCGACCAATTCATTCATGGCCCTAGGTACAAATGTAATTTTAAAATCTGCGAAATTTTTAATTGCCTCCAACACTTCATCTCTGTATGCTTTTAGCCTGACATGTTTGGCTTGAAAGGACTTATTGACCTGTTGAATGATCAAATCTGTGTCTCCAAACACCTGTAATCTTTTAATGCCCTTCTCCTTTGCTGCGTTCAATCCTAAAAGTAATGCTTCATACTCAGCAATGTTATTAGTCACTTTAAAATCAAGTTTAAAGGACAGATGAGAAGTTTTCTGTGAGGGAGAAATGAATACCACTCCTGCTCCAGATGATTCCTTAGTACAAGCATCATCAAAGAACATGGTCCATAGATCATCCTCTGTTGTCTCTGTGGGCTGAACTGCAATCTGATCTGTGGGTTTCCTGAGCAGCAATGTATCAGGCAATGAATAATCATATTGTAAGACACAAGAACCCATATATGTGTCCACAACATAGATAGGATGATTGGATGGATTCTTCTCATCACTGATCACATATGCCAACTGTGATTCCCTGTAAAGTCTTCTATTTACCCCTCCGAAAATAGGGATAGTAGCATAGGAGAGATCCATTTGGAGAGTGCCACCTAGTCTCTTCATCCATGACCTTGATAGAAGACATCTGAATTTTGGTGGTATGCCAGCTACTACTATGTCCATCACCATTGTCTTCATTGATGCTTGGGTCAAGGTTACAACCAAATCCTTAATCATCCCAAGGCATTTGACTTTTCGAGAATCAAATGAGAAAAGGTCATGATAAGACTTGGTGATCTCCAGCCCAAGCTCATCCATGACAGCCTTTGGAATCAAGTTATGTGAAGCACCGGAGTCCAACAAACAATTGTGTAGAGTTTTTTCATGAATATTTAACGAGATGTAGAAGGGAGGACAACTTTCATCCCTATCTTCTACCATTTGGCTTATCATCATAAATATTTAGGATATCAGCAGAATGAGATACTGACTGGGGATCTAAGGTTTTGAGGATATCCTTTTTAAACATCTCATTTTTCATCAGCTCAACAAGAGGGATAGGAATCTTGATCTTTTGCAATTCGGCTTCGAAATTAAAGGAATATGGAGCCTTATCAATAATTTTATCAGAAATTTTTACCTGGATAGAAGGGGCTTCCTGATTCTTCTGTTGTTCAACAGGAGGCTGACTCTCTGGAGTTTGTTGGCTGACAGGGACAACAATCTTCTTGGGAGGGGATGATGTTTTCTCCTTTGAAGACTTTGCTGGCTGATCTTCTGATGTATGAGCTTTTTGATTGACAGGGGCAGCAGTCTCTGCAGGAGGAGCTGATGCATCTGCTTGAGCAGCATTAGACTTAGATCATAGGTTGTATCTATTTTTAGCCTCTGCTGTGAAGATGCCATCATCGAGGAGATCATCTTCTATCTGTTGAGTCATTAATGATTGCTCATAATCTTGTTGTGTTAGGAAAGACTTCCCAGTCTCCTCTCCGACACAATGAATTTCACCTTCCACCTCTTCTTGATCTTCAACATTTTCTTCGTCCATTACTACATTCTAAAGAGGTACTTTTATCCTCTGATCTTCATTTGAATTCCTATCTCTTTGCAGAATCTGAGTTTGTGGATTATTTCTTCTGTATGGAAAAGAATTTGGGTTTCTGGGGGAAAAAGTATTTGACTCTTTTGCTCTTGCTGGTGGCTGATTTTGAACTTTCAACTTCAACATTTCTGATGTTAGACTGTCCAACATTTTAGCCATCTTTTCCATTTGACTGTTTGAAGAAGAAGAAGAAGAGTCAACAACAAACTTCTTCTTTTCAGCCCTCCCTTTAAGCTTCTGAGAGGCTGTGATGTTTGATTCAACTTCGAGAGCAACATCTTGCATTAAAGCAAGTGTGGTTGGTCGTCTTTCTCTAAGGATAAGACAAAACTCTGCATCAAAGGCCGCAGAGAATGTGATCTTTGTTGATGCATCACTTGGTTTGATCTCTGCAGGGATCTTACCAAACATTTTGTTGAATCTTTTAATAAAGTCTAAGACCGATTCTCCATCTCCTCTCTTCAGATTTCCAAACTCAGAAA
>JZKD02S0839280.1:118152-174810 GCA_000966675.3 Picea glauca
ATTCCCCAGGGTTATGTTATAATCCTGGAAAAATTTCTCCATCCTCTTAGAATTGAATGTGGATGCATTGTCTGTAACGATCTTAACGGGACACCCAAACCTTGACAAGATGTTCATCTCCAGGAATTGGATAATGACTACTTCGGTAGCTTGTTTTGTGGGGATCACCTCTATCCATTTCATGAAATAGTTAGTGTTTGTGAGTATCCACTTGTGTTGCACAGAGGATGGCGGGTTTATCTCTCCTATGAAATCTAGACCCCACTGCATAAAAGGTGCTTCAACTGAGATCGACTTCAGTAGAAAAGGCTGCAGTTTTCTTCTTCCGTCAAAAATCTGACATTCATGGCAGCTAAATACCTCCTTATATATGTCAATGAAAATCGTAGGCCAGTAATAGCCCACCCTCAGGATTTTGTGTGTGGTGGTCTTCCAATAATGGTGTCCCCCACAGTCTCCCTTGTGAAATTATTGTATGTCCCGCTTTACGTCATCTTCTAATAAACATCTCAACAATATTCCCATAGGATATTTCCAGTAGAGTGAGTTGTTCAGGATGCAGAACTTAACCGCTTTGAGCTTGATAAATTTGGCCTTAGTATTACTCATGCCCGAAGGGGCCTGTAGATTCTCTAGCACATAGATGATGTCCGCGTACCATGGTGAGTCGATGAAATGTTGAGGCACCTGCGCAGTTTTTTCTTCTTGGGGACATTTCGACATATTAGAGATGAAATTCATTCCTACAACATCACATTCCGACTGCGCCATAAACTTTGTGAGACCCTGACCTTTGATCATCTTTGTAGGTCCTTTACTGAACTGGGTACACAAGTGATAACATGGGAGTGTAGTATGTATGTCCTAAATTCTTTCAAAGATTTTACTAAGGCATACGCCTGCTTTTCCATGATGTCATACCTTAGTGGAGTGTCGTGTAGTGTTCGACTGAAATAGGCTATGGGATTTTCAAAATCCTATTCATCTTTCTGTAGCATCACGCCGACAATAGTGTGTTCTGAGGCAAATGAAAATAGGAGGAAATCTTTCATAAAATCCGGGCTAGCTAGTATAGGAGCCTTTTTCAGCACCACTTTTATATTCTCAAAATACTTCTTTACCTCTAGGTTCCACTTAATCTTGTTTCCCTTCCTGAGCATGCAATTTATGTGTTTTATGATTTTTTCCAGGTTTGGGATGAATCTCCTCAAAACATTTACCTTTCCCAAGAAATATTGTACGTCCTTTTTACTGCACGGGATGTCGATCTTCAGGATCCCTTCAACCCTGCTAGGGTATATATTAATTCCCTCTTTGTAAATGATGTTCCCTAACAACTTTCCTTCTTCTACTGCGAAATGGGACTTCTTTGGATTCAGTGATATGCCAAATTTCTGGCACTTCTGGAAAACTCTCTTCAGGTACTCGAGATGATGCTTGTCGAAGGTAGGGTACATAGTGATGTCATATAGATAAATCACGATTAATTTTTCCCTTTCATCGAAAAATGTGATGTCTGTGTCCCTCTAGAAAGTGGCTCCAGCTTTCATAAGGATGAATGACATCTTGGCGTACATGAACATTCCCCATGGGGTTTTGAAATCCGTCTTCTCTTTTTCATCTAGGTGGACCATGATTTAATTATACCTTGAGAATCCATCTAACATAGACATCTTTTGGGACCCCATCACCTTTTGCAGGTTGTAGTCCATTTTAGGAAGGGGATAGTGGTCCTTGAGAGACACTTTATTTAAATTTCATAAGTCCACACACAGCCTTATCTCGCCGCTTTTCTTCCTTACAGGTACCAGATTAGCTACCCATTTCGAGAATCTCAAAGAAACAATGATTTTAGTGTCGAAAATCTTTTTTACCTCTTTCTCAACTAGCGATAGTAACAGGGGATTTATCCGTCTCAGCTTATGTTTAAAAGTTTTCTGATCTTCCTTGAGAGGGATAATATGTTGGATTACTTTCGTGTCATACACTTTTAGGTCATTGTAGCTCCATGTGAAGACGTCCGAGAAATATTTCATGAGATTTATATAGTCCTACTTGACCTTTGGACTGAGTGTCTTGGATAATTTTACCATCTTCGGATTCTCCTCGGTCCCAATGTTGCAATCTTCCATGTCTTCTTCGCTTGCAATGATCTTGGGGTTCTTAGCCACATCGTTCTCGTCAAACAGGTTTTCCAGCGGCACCAACCCCTTTGGAATAATATTATTTTTCAATTGTATTATGTCCCTTCCCACGATATCATTTTGGAAAGGGTCATTGTCACTGCGTGCATCCGTGCTCTCATCTTCATCGCCGCAACATTGCTCATTAATTTTTGTGTTAGAGAATTTGTCGCTCATAAGGATGAATCTTTCCACATGTTTGTCATCATCGAACACCTGCTAGTGTTTGATATTATCAAGCACTATTGGCCTATGCCTGACCTCGATTTCATACTTTTTGTTTGGGAAGATGGGGATCTTAAAAACCAAGGCCGAGGTGGCCAGCGCATCGGTGATATGATTTTTCTCTCTGGGGATAGAAGATAGGTCTTATTCTAAGAATCCTTTGAGGAGGTCCAAAGCCAAATTTTTGTACGCCCTCAGCCTGGGGTGTTTGGTATGATATACACCCTTCACTTGATTTATGATTAGCTTGGAATCCCTGTGCACTGCTATCTTCTGCATGCCCAATTCTTTCAGAACTTGTAAGCCCAAGATCATTGCTTCATATTCAGCCATGTTGTTAGTGCACTCAAATGCGATCTTGTATGAGCACAACTTTGTGCTTGCTTTAGGGGGGATCACCTAGACACCAACCCCAGCTCCTTATCTACTGACTGTGCCATCAAAACTCATGTTCCACACTCTATTTTCCATGCGGCCCTTTGGGTCGAAACATTCTGTTGTTTCCCACGCAATCTTCTCGTCAGCTGTTACAATGGTCGTCGACTCTTCTTCTTCAAAATTCAGGTCATTGAAGAATATAAAAGATCCCACCTCGGTGTCGATGACATATATGGGATGATTGTGTGGCTACATATTGATTCTTACCATGTACTTCAAAATAACTTCTCTGTACAACCTTCTATCGTGGCCAAAAATAGGGATAGTGGCATATGACATATCCATATGCAATGTGCCTTTCAACTTCACAGCCCATGACCTCGAGAGCGGCATGCCAAATTTTGGGGGTATGTCCACAATGACCACATCCATGACCATGTTCTTAGAGGGGATTTGAGCCAACAATACAACTAGGTCTTTGATAAGGCCCAAACACTTGACTTTCCTCTAATCAAAAGAGAACAGGTATTTGTATGGCCCGGTGACATCCAAACCTAGTTCATCCATGATCACCTTTGGCATGAGGTTTTGCGATGTGCCAGAATCCAGCATGGCGTTATGTAGGTTCATGTCATGGATCTTCATCCTAACGTATAAAGGAGGGACGTCTTCGGTATCGCTTGTTTCTTCAACGCGTGGACCAAAAAGGATGGCAGGGTGATCATCTTGAAGATTCAGAGTATTGGGGGTCCCCTCGCATCCAACATTTTAATGATTTGTTCCCGATACTCTCCCTTTCTAATAAGTTCATTGAATAGGACAAATATTTTTATTTTGGCCATCTCGTGTTCAAAATTGAAAGGGGGACAAGTTTTCTCTACCTCTTTTCTGCTAGCATCTCGACCTATCTCCGGGGATTTCTTAGGGACCTCCTCCTTCGACTTAGCTTTCTCTTTCACATCTTTGGTCATACCGTTTAACCTTGTTCGGATTGTGGAAGGAGTGTTTGTCATAGGCTTCCTTATGGGGTTTGTCTATTGTGACTCGGTAGATACATCCTTGCTCTGGAGGTTATACTTTTTCTGGAACTGCACGATGGCATTTTGATAGCCTTTCCTAAACTCCTATGTCTCCCAGGACAACACATCATCTGTTTCGAGTATCATATCATCATTGGCCTCTGGCATGAAGTATTCATTCCTACTCATATATTGATCATTCTCACTCTTCATCAGAAACATGCGCGAGTTTTGGTCATCGCAACAATGTATCTGGTCGTCGAACGTCTGGTTGAAATCTTCATCCATGTAGTTGTTTTGGAAAGGAGGTATCGTTTGTTGGTCAGCTTGATCCCTTTGCTCTTTTTTTTCCCTCTGTTTGATCTGAGGAATTTGACCTCTCCAAGGTTCGTATTTTTTGGAGGTGGGTCGTTATGTTCTCGGGAAATAGGTATGTTCCCAATGGACATTCTCTCCATCAGATTCTCCATGGTATTCATCATCATGTCAAATTTATCCTCTGAGGACCGTGATGTTGATGACTGTGCATCTCCCTGGGGTCTCTTGTCACCTCAGTTGAACCTTGGTTTTATTTTTCCTAACGCCATCATGTTTAATTCAAATTCGACAACATTGCTCATTATAGCATCTAGATTTGATGACCTTCTTTCCCTTAACAACAAGGTGAAATCATTTTCGAAAGAGTTTGTGTACCGCAACTGTGCAGCACCGGGGGCAAGCATGAATTCTACAGGAATTGAGTTGTACACTTTCAAAAAATCGGCCGAGAATTCTTGCATCATCTCTTCTGGTCCTTTCTTCATGTTATTGTATTGTGTCAGCAACTGCAAAGGGTTTTTCTTATCTCCCCATTTGTCTAGGAATGACGTCTCGAATGTGGCAAAGTCCCAAATGATCATGGGCGGGAGGGATTTGAACCACTTTCTTACATCTCCCGAGAGGATTTGCATGAACAACCACATTTTTGCATCTGCATAGTCCACCTCCTCCAGGTCGACAAAATCATTAAACCAATCCAGGTGCTTCTGAGCAGAAACATTTCCCTCAGTGTCATAGAGCCTGATCCTCTAGCTATAATTCTAAGGCAAGTCATGCAATTGGGCTAGAAGGATGAGGGGAGTGAAACGGGCGGCCATAGTTCGAGGGGGATTCATATTTTGGCGGATATTATTCGATACTAGGGCTCAAAATTTCTTTGGGTCGAAAACAATCTCGTCCAAATCGGTCTCTGACTTGGACCGAAACAGAGTTTGCTCAAAGAATGTGTCGAACTCAAGGCCACCAATGCTCTGTGCACAGTCTTTGGGCAAGGACAGGCTTCTATCCAGGTAGTAGAATGGGTCTAATTATTTCTCTCTATCCTTGCGCAAAATCTTCTCGTGGTTGTATACTAGTTCTGAGGGGTTTGGGTCATGATTTGCTCTAGTGTAAACCATCTTGGAAGCTAGGTTTCCTGAATTGTGCTACTTGAGGCTACTGGTTTGTTTGGACTGGAGTCGCCAGGGTAAGGTTTTCAGCCGGTATGTATTATTTTCCCTCTGTTACCCTCAGGGGTCAAACTACAACATTGTGGTTCTCCCAGGGAAAATCTATTCAATTTCATCCCCAGTAGCGATGCCTGAATGTTAGCACTCTATAAATCTGTTCGGCTGATAAACAAATGATGAAGGTAACTTTTTCAACCAACTTTGAGACCCGAAACTATCCTTTTGGATCTGGAGAGGGCTCGCTCAAAAAAGGCGCGATCTTCGCACAAGATATGACTTTGAAAAGAAATGGCTAGATTTAACACCTATGATAAAATGGGTTCTGGTTATATTGGCACAAAAAAGTAAGACTTGGGCTATGGGGTCGATCCGAGGAAGAGACGGAACAAATGACTCAGTGACTCGATTCGAGAGGATAAGGCTAGGCGAGCAACAACCTTTAGTGTAAATCGTAATGTGTGGTGGGAGAAAACACAGGAAGTAACTTAGGAGCACTGTTGTGGATGAATTCAGAGTTAGCGCGAACAAGGGGTTTTGTACACTGAATCTGTAGGTTCGATAATTCATTTCGAAATAGACAAAAATAGTTATGAAATAAAGATAATAGGAAAGCACATATGCAAAGAAAAAAGAACAATACATCCAACTATTACAACTAGAATATTTTCATCAAATCACAGGACCTTTGCATTAAATTCCTATCAAAACTCAGATTACATACAATAGATATCGTCTACCAAATTTTCCAACCAACCTAGCTTACATAGAAAGATGAAATATATAAACGAGGATGCCACTTGGGATACCCTGCTTCCTAACCGCTAACCCTTAGGACTGGGAAAACTGAACAACATGCACTGGAGACTCTTCGCATAGTGTTTCCAAAAATAGACAATAATCACGTTTTTTTTTTTTTTTTACTTATAACTATCTGCAATTTTTCCACTGGATATGATCGTAAGTCAGGCTCAAAAATGGAGAAAATATGTGTCACTGTGCTCCTTTGAGCAGGTGTCTCGGTGAATAGGCGTCTGTCAAGAGCTTGCTGTCTGTAAATAACAACTTCAATTTCAGTGCTATGATCATTTATCGAGAACTGCACGTAGTAAACAATTGTTAGATCACCATGGTCATTATCAAAATTGTAGCGTGCTTCAGAGAAAATGTATCCTTCAAAATGACCAATATTTGTCTCATCTTTAGTGGGTGCAGAGACAGGTGCCAACTAAACTTGTTTTTCCTACGCACTGGTGAGAGCTACGCGAGCTTCTTTCTCGGTCGCTTCGCATTCTCTAGAATCTTTCACATGCCTTTATTCCATCAGTTTATGTTCTTCTCACAGTTGTACAATGGTGTCTTGCACCTCTCTAAGCTTCCTTTTCAACCACGCCACGTTCCCTTCACGACCCTGCATTGTAGACGCTTCTGTGGCCTTTGTCGCTGGTTGTCGCCGTAATTCCATGTTTTCCTGATAGAGCTCGGCAATGGCCAGTTTCGATTGCTACAGTTTATGAAATGACACTTGCTCATTCTATTATGTGATATTTTCTTTCCTTGTTCTGCTCCTGTCTTCATGGCTTGATCCCCCAACAAATTCTAGTCGAATGGCGTGCCTGAGTACCTCTTCAGATACCAATCTGACACAAGGTTCTTCTGAAATTTTATCTTCCGCGATCTCCTAGTTTTTCTTCAGCCTACCCCTCCTCCGAGGAATTTGTTGTTGGGGAGAGAGGGATCTTGTTGTCTTCCCTTATTATGTGAATCCCTCTATTTCATATTTTCCACAAATTGATTTGGTCTTCTCTGCAGGTAAAGGAATAGTTCCTTTTATGTTTTTGGGAATGCCTACTGCAGGTGAGAATGCATCCCAGTCCCTTTGAGGCTTGGACCTTACAGTTATGATGCTCCATGCACCTTTCCTTGCGCTCTGAGAGGTCACCATGGAACGACCAAGGTGAATTATACGCGTAGTGTATTTAACAAACTCACAGTATGGGAAAGTTTTGATCACGCTGGACTGCCAAGGGAAAATGAAAAGAAAGTTTCAGGCCTGGTTCTACGACTGGAGAGAATGTCGAGAATATGGGATTTATAACAAATTAGACAATAAAGGAAATCATGTTGGAGGACAGTGAATTCATGGTGACAAGATGTTCCAAATCAAGTTGCAGGTTTTCCATGGAAAATCCCCGCGTGTAGGGTACAGGTGACAAGGATAGTTGGTCATGCATGATATGAAAGCCATGATTTTTCATTCCCTCAGCCTCCATGATGAATTGATAATAACTGTTGTACCTGCTAACGCGACTTCTATTAACCACTTGACTCGACTTGGGGCACGTAGAGACTCGTTTCTCAACAGGACTCAAATTTCTTGGAAAAGACATACATGTACCTCTTATACAAGTTTTGAATCTAACATCCCTTCCCATTTCCAAGGGCCAACCAAACACTTGCTGACCTCAAACTTATGGTGTTACGTACCTGGCTTCACATGTTCGGGCGCATGGATCACAACATGAATTTAAAACCGACTCTGATTTGGAAATAAAAATGGCGGCGCTAACAGGTTCTTAGGACTTATAGGCTACTACAAGAAGTTTGTGAAAAATTATGGAAAAATTGTTTCTCCCTTAACTTCACTGCTAAAATAGAATGCCTTTGTATGGAGAGAGGAAGTCAAGTAAGCCTTGTTATAGAAATATTTGCCTCACCCTATGAAATATTTCACAGAGGGCCTTATTCCATTTCCCTATGTAGACTTATCTTCCCTGTTGATAAAATACAGAGACAAAAATTAATATTTTTCCACATATATGCATCTTTCACACTATACAACATGAGTATATGTAGGTTGCTCCACTACAGCCCGCATACATCAAGATTTGTGCCAGAAAATGAAAATTAAATGTTGGGTTTCCATGTCACGACAAGAGATCTTTGATCCTTGTCCTTCCATATATTGGAAACGTTCCGACTTGACCCTTCAGTTCCATTTTGAAGGCTATAAATGGGCCAATTCCGAGCTATGGAAAAGGAGAAGAATTCAACTTTGAGAGCAAAGTTACTCTGGAGAAATTATTACTTCATATTGAGTTTGCATCCCTTTGTCCTTTAAGTCTGAACACAGTGTTCATCCCCCAAGCTCTTCCCTTATTGATGGAGAACTCCATTTTCTCCATTCTATGAGCTTTCCTTTGATGGAGGATTGAAGTGATGGAGACCCAGCTGGAAGGAAATTAGTTTCTCGGTTCTGAACCATGCCAACACAGAAGTCTGTAATATTTTTGCTTCTGATGATCATTTATTAATATAAATACTCCTTTCACGTCCAATTGATATCTTGCAAATATATGAGTTATTATCCATGGGTGTATTTGTTATGTTTATTAATGGATTGTGTTATCTAATGTGCTAACATTACCACCATATGATTTCTTTGCTTGTTTGTTGAGAACTTGTTGCAGGTATATAGATTTGGGTTCAAGTGCTCAACGGTGGAATTCATCAAACATCTGGACGAGGTAGGCCTCTTTCTTATCTTGCTTGCATATTTGTTTATACAGCATATGTTTGGGATAGAGTTGATTTCTGTAGTCATTTCCATTTGTTGTGGTTTACCCTATCCAAAGAGAGATTTTCCTCGTAGCAAGTCTTTTCTCGGGTTATTTATATGTATCAATCCTTGAAATTAAATCTATAAATCTAGGAGCGTAAACTTTGAGATGAAAGCATAGGAAATGTGTCAATGTTTCATTGAAACCTACACATGAGATCTAGATAAATCAAGTACAAACAAAGATTATCAAGAAAGGAAGAGATATTCCATATGGAAGAATGAGAAAATATATTCACACTACTCCAATGAGATGATTATTGATACATAGATGATGATCAATATGATACAATGAATGAGTGGAATACACTCATATATAGGAAAGAACATGCATAATATCATAATTCATGCATGCATAATAGCATAATAGTGATGATCAAAATAGAAAGTATAAAATAGAACTAGCCAATTAACTCCCACTGAACTAGTGTGTCGAAAATATAAATTTGTCCAACACCCCCCTTGAACATCACTATGGAGTAAAAAATGAGTCCCGACTACTAGGCCATATTAGGTACTCATGTACAATGCAACTAATGAACACTAAATAAAAATGAGGAAAGAGGTAAAACCGTGTGGGAACAAAACCCCCCCTCAAAAGACAATGCATCAAAAGAAGAAAAGGCAATTGCTAGGCAATTGTGTTCTTCAATCCAAGATGATCCTGCAAATTCTGAAACTTTTTCTCACTAAAATTCTTCATGAAGATATAGAAATATTTATGGATCTAGTGAAGTCCTTTGACAACTTGTCTAGCCTTGTACCTCTTGATCTTGTGGACCCATCTGCACCTGAAAATATTTCTTTCTGGTGCAAGTGGAACCAAATCCCAAGTTTGATTCTCTAGGAGTGATTCATACTCATTCTACATGGCTACTTTCCATAATGGATTTTTCATAGCCTCAATACTGAAGAGTTTTGGATCAGAATATTGAACCATATAGTAATGCATGGGCATCGCAAGGTCAGAAGTTGAAAGTACATGAGAAGGATCCTCATGATGATATCGAGTCCTCCTCGAATCCAATGGATTCCCTGCAAGTTTTCCTTCTACCTGAAGTGTGGTATGTGCCTTCTTGGGCATCTGTTGAAGCTTCGACACTAGCTTCTTATCTGGATGTACTACCTGCTTATTTCCATGTACATAATTTGAGTGTATGGAATCATCTCTAATGTCTGAAACTGATGGAAGCACAAGAGTATATGCATTTTACACTAGAGGTGTATGCAAAGTACTATCCTTATGTGTAATTAGAAAATAGGAGTCATCATTAGAAAACTTAGTGAATTTATACAACCTTGACTTATGATCCACCTCACCAATTGAAATAATGGAATTGTCATGCATGTCAAGTACAGAAACTGAATTTGATGTAAATTCAACCTTTTTACCTTTCTAAGTGATTTGATAAATTGAGAGAATATTCATAGAAAGATTTGGAACATGTAAAACATTCTCAAAACTTCCATTATGGAGTTCCACTCTTCCCTCTCCTGCTACTTCTACTGGAGTATCTGTTATGATACAAAATGCTCAAAATATCATAAAATTACAGAAGTACACACCATGTACAAAATCTCAACGTGGAGCACAACTCCAATATAGATAAGTTACACAATAACTCCTTAAATAATAGGGGAACCCCCCCAAATAATCAAATACCTTTCATACTTCACAATTTTCCAGTCAATAATGAATACATGATCTCTTATATATAGTTATTCACACTTGCACATGAGGTCCCTTTTTCACTAGGTCGACCCTATTACATATTTATTTACACATTACATGTACATTTATTCCTATACATGCCCCCCTTTGGGGTCATGTCATATACATTTAGCCATATATATGCCCCCCTTTGGGGTCATATCATATACATTTAGCCATATATATGCCCCCCTTAGGTCATAACATAGTACCCTCCTTCAAAAAGCTTTGTCCTAAAAGCTTTGCAATTAAAGGATTCACATGTGTTGAAACCAAGTAATATGATTTTTTTATGTTCCTTCTTTTTNGAGCTTGCTGTCTGTAAATAACAACTTCAATTTCAGTGCTATGATCATTTATCGAGAACTGCACGTAGTAAACAATTGTTAGATCACCATGGTCATTATCAAAATTGTAGCGTGCTTCAGAGAAAATGTATCCTTCAAAATGACCAATATTTGTCTCATCTTTAGTGGGTGCAGAGACAGGTGCCAACTAAACTTGTTTTTCCTACGCACTGGTGAGAGCTACGCGAGCTTCTTTCTCGGTCGCTTCGCATTCTCTAGAATCTTTCACATGCCTTTATTCCATCAGTTTATGTTCTTCTCACAGTTGTACAATGGTGTCTTGCACCTCTCTAAGCTTCCTTTTCAACCACGCCACGTTCCCTTCACGACCCTGCATTGTAGACGCTTCTGTGGCCTTTGTCGCTGGTTGTCGCCGTAATTCCATGTTTTCCTGATAGAGCTCGGCAATGGCCAGTTTCGATTGCTACAGTTTATGAAATGACACTTGCTCATTCTATTATGTGATATTTTCTTTCCTTGTTCTGCTCCTGTCTTCATGGCTTGATCCCCCAACAAATTCTAGTCGAATGGCGTGCCTGAGTACCTCTTCAGATACCAATCTGACACAAGGTTCTTCTGAAATTTTATCTTCCGCGATCTCCTAGTTTTTCTTCAGCCTACCCCTCCTCCGAGGAATTTGTTGTTGGGGAGAGAGGGATCTTGTTGTCTTCCCTTATTATGTGAATCCCTCTATTTCATATTTTCCACAAATTGATTTGGTCTTCTCTGCAGGTAAAGGAATAGTTCCTTTTATGTTTTTGGGAATGCCTACTGCAGGTGAGAATGCATCCCAGTCCCTTTGAGGCTTGGACCTTACAGTTATGATGCTCCATGCACCTTTCCTTGCGCTCTGAGAGGTCACCATGGAACGACCAAGGTGAATTATACGCGTAGTGTATTTAACAAACTCACAGTATGGGAAAGTTTTGATCACGCTGGACTGCCAAGGGAAAATGAAAAGAAAGTTTCAGGCCTGGTTCTACGACTGGAGAGAATGTCGAGAATATGGGATTTATAACAAATTAGACAATAAAGGAAATCATGTTGGAGGACAGTGAATTCATGGTGACAAGATGTTCCAAATCAAGTTGCAGGTTTTCCATGGAAAATCCCCGCGTGTAGGGTACAGGTGACAAGGATAGTTGGTCATGCATGATATGAAAGCCATGATTTTTCATTCCCTCAGCCTCCATGATGAATTGATAATAACTGTTGTACCTGCTAACGCGACTTCTATTAACCACTTGACTCGACTTGGGGCACGTAGAGACTCGTTTCTCAACAGGACTCAAATTTCTTGGAAAAGACATACATGTACCTCTTATACAAGTTTTGAATCTAACATCCCTTCCCATTTCCAAGGGCCAACCAAACACTTGCTGACCTCAAACTTATGGTGTTACGTACCTGGCTTCACATGTTCGGGCGCATGGATCACAACATGAATTTAAAACCGACTCTGATTTGGAAATAAAAATGGCGGCGCTAACAGGTTCTTAGGACTTATAGGCTACTACAAGAAGTTTGTGAAAAATTATGGAAAAATTGTTTCTCCCTTAACTTCACTGCTAAAATAGAATGCCTTTGTATGGAGAGAGGAAGTCAAGTAAGCCTTGTTATAGAAATATTTGCCTCACCCTATGAAATATTTCACAGAGGGCCTTATTCCATTTCCCTATGTAGACTTATCTTCCCTGTTGATAAAATACAGAGACAAAAATTAATATTTTTCCACATATATGCATCTTTCACACTATACAACATGAGTATATGTAGGTTGCTCCACTACAGCCCGCATACATCAAGATTTGTGCCAGAAAATGAAAATTAAATGTTGGGTTTCCATGTCACGACAAGAGATCTTTGATCCTTGTCCTTCCATATATTGGAAACGTTCCGACTTGACCCTTCAGTTCCATTTTGAAGGCTATAAATGGGCCAATTCCGAGCTATGGAAAAGGAGAAGAATTCAACTTTGAGAGCAAAGTTACTCTGGAGAAATTATTACTTCATATTGAGTTTGCATCCCTTTGTCCTTTAAGTCTGAACACAGTGTTCATCCCCCAAGCTCTTCCCTTATTGATGGAGAAATCCATTTTCTCCATTCTATGAGCTTGCCTTTGATGGAGGATTGAAGTGATGGAGGCCCAGCTGGAAGGAAATTAGTTTCTCGGTTCTGAACCATGCCAACACAGAAGTCTGTAATATTTTTGCTTCTGATGATCATTTATTAATATAAATACTCCTTTCACATCCAATTGATATCTTGCAAATATATGAGTTATTATCCATGGGTGTATTTGTTATGTTTATTAATGGATTGTGTTATCTAATGTGATAACATTACCACCATATGATTTCTTTGCTTGTTTGTTGAGAACTTGTTGCAGGTATATAGATTTGGGTTCAAGTGCTCAACGATGGACTTCATCAAACATCTGGACGAGGTAGGCCTCTTTCTTATCTTGCTTGCATATTTGTTTATATAGCATATGTTTGGGATATAGTTGATTTCTGTAGTCATTTCCATCTGTTGTGGTTTACCCTATCCAAAGAGAGATTTTCCTCATAACAAGTCTTTTCTCGGGTTATTTATATGTATCAATCCTTGAAATTAAATCTATAAATCTAGGAGTGTAAACTTTGAGATGAAAGCATAGGAAATGTGTCAATGTTTCATTGAAACCTACACAGGAGATCTAGATAAATCAAGTACAAACAAAGATTATCAAGAAAGGAAGAGATATTCCATATGGAAGAATGAGAAAATATATTCACACTACTCCAATGAGATGATGATTGATACATAGATGATGATCAATATGATACAATGAATGAGTGGAATACACTCATATATAGGAAATAACATGCATAATATCATAATTCATGCATGCATAATAGCATAATAGTGATGATCAAAATAGAAAGTATAAAATAGAACTAGCCAATTAACTCCCACTGAACTAGTGTGTCGAAAATATAAATTTGTCCAACACCCCCCTTGAACATCACTATGGAGTAAAAAATGAGTCCCGACTACTAGGCCATATTAGGTACTCATGTACAATGCAACTAATGAACACTAAATAAAAATGAGGAAAGAGGTAAAACCGTGTGGGAACAAAACCCCCCCTCAAAAGACAATGCATCAAAAGAAGAAAAGGCAATTGCTAGGCAATTGTGTTCTTCAATCCAAGATGATCCTGCAAATTCTGAAACTTTTTCTCACTAAAATTCTTCATGAAGATATAGAAATATTTATGGATCTAGTGAAGTCCTTTGACAACTTGTCTAGCCTTGTACCTCTTGATCTTGTGGACCCATCTGCACCTGAAAATATTTCTTTCTGGTGCAAGTGGAACCAAATCCCAAGTTTGATTCTCTAGGAGTGATTCATACTCATTCTACATGGCTACTTTCCATAATGGATTTTTCATAGCCTCAATACTGAAGAGTTTTGGATCAGAATATTGAACCATATAGTAATGCATGGGCATCGCAAGGTCAGAAGTTGAAAGTACATGAGAAGGATCCTCATGATGATATCGAGTCCTCCTCGAATCCAATGGATTCCCTGCAAGTTTTCCTTCTACCTGAAGTGTGGTATGTGCCTTCTTGGGCATCTGTTGAAGCTTCGACACTAGCTTCTTATCTGGATGTACTACCTGCTTATTTCCATGTACATAATTTGAGTGTATGGAATCATCTCTAATGTCTGAAACTGATGGAAGCACAAGAGTATATGCATTTTACACTAGAGGTGTATGCAAAGTACTATCCTTATGTGTAATTAGAAAATAGGAGTCATCATTAGAAAACTTAGTGAATTTATACAACCTTGACTTATGATCCACCTCACCAATTGAAATAATGGAATTGTCATGCATGTCAAGTACAGAAACTGAATTTGATGTAAATTCAACCTTTTTACCTTTCTAAGTGATTTGATAAATTGAGAGAATATTCATAGAAAGATTTGGAACATGTAAAACATTCTCAAAACTTCCATTATGGAGTTCCACTCTTCCCTCTCCTGCTACTTCTACTGGAGTATCTGTTATGATACAAAATGCTCAAAATATCATAAAATTACAGAAGTACACACCATGTACAAAATCTCAACGTGGAGCACAACTCCAATATAGATAAGTTACACAATAACTCCTTAAATAATAGGGGAACCCCCCCAAATAATCAAATACCTTTCATACTTCACAATTTTCCAGTCAATAATGAATACATGATCTCTTATATATAGTTATTCACACTTGCACATGAGGTCCCTTTTTCACTAGGTCGACCCTATTACATATTTATTTACACATTACATGTACATTTATTCCTATACATGCCCCCCTTTGGGGTCATGTCATATACATTTAGCCATATATATGCCCCCCTTTGGGGTCATATCATATACATTTAGCCATATATATGCCCCCCTTAGGTCATAACATAGTACCCTCCTTCAAAAAGCTTTGTCCTAAAAGCTTTGCAATTAAAGGATTCACATGTGTTGAAACCAAGTAATATGATTTTTTTATGTTCCTTCTTTTTTCATTCCATTGTTGATGATCTATCCATCCAAAATCAATTCTTTTCGGTCTTAATCCTTGGTGTCTAGTTGTTGAATAATTTTATTTCCTTTGATTCCATGTATTTTTGTTGAAGCTTCTCCAATTTGTAGTCGTTGTTGGTCTCTGATAATAGCTTGTTGAAGAGTAGTTTGGTGATAACTTGTTCAATGAATATTGACAAGTATTCCATGTTCTTCCTTCATAATGTTGATATCATCCTTCTTGTCTTCCTTGAAATGTTTCTTGGTAATGAGGGTGTCTATACGGTTTCACATTTGATGGTCTTCCTTCACTCTGCACATGTATTTCATCTATCTTCTTTTTAACGAAAATGGAATCCTCGATCATGTTTGCTTGGTCTTTGATTACTCTAGCCTTCAAGATAATACCATCATATTTGGCATGTATCTTCTTTGATATCCAGATGGAGTTCAAATTCTTCAAGTATCTTCTGTTGACCTTCTTGAATCTTGTCTTCTTTCTTCTTTTGAAGTTGCAATGTTATCCCATCTAACAAATTTTTATGTCCTTCAATTATGGATTGTATTTTTGATTTTACCTCATAAGTATTTAAGGATTCCTCAACCTTCATGCAAATTTCATCTTCCAGTCTTTTGGTAGATTCTTCATCCAAGATCCTTCTTTCTTCTTGATTTTGTAAATTCTTTTTTTATTCTTTCAATCTCTTGACCTCATCCAATATTTTTTTATTATGGTTTCGTAATCTACATATCTCTTCATATTTCTTTTTCAAATCCTCCCTTGACTCATCATTTTCCCACTTTGATTTACTATTATTTTCTCGATTTAAGTTCTTAACCTCCTTAACGAGTGATTCATTAAGGGATAGTATCTTAGATATCTCCTCACCCTTCTTCTTAATCTCTTCCTTTGCTTCTTTTAATTCATATTTAATTCTATACAATTCCTCCATTTTTGTGTCCCTAATCCATTTATTTGAGAAGAGTTTTTCAAATTCTTGCCATGTGCAGTGCCATCTAGTATTTTGATCAACACTCATCCACCACTTCCAAGTTTAATTAAAAAAACAATTTCTTGCCTTTGTAGGATTCATATTATATTATTTTACCAACCTCAACCACTCCATAGGATTGATTTCATATTTGTCTTCATCTCCTATAAATTTAGGTATTTCCATTGATTCTTAATTGAGGTATAACCAAAATCCTTGAATTCCAACCTCCATTTATTAAGGATAAATGTCTGAAATAGTTATAATCCTTATTCCAATATGCTCTTATATGTGTTATATTTCCAATGGATTTTTAATCATCTCAATCAGACATTCCAATCAAAATTTATGATAGTTGTAAGTGAACATACATTTGAAACCCTGATTTGGAGTATGTCCTCCTAGCCGACCTTACTTATGATGTATTTCTTAAATTTAGGCCCTTCTCAGTATGAAAGTGTGACTTGTAGTACTCTGGAATTTATTCTCTACAATGCCACAGGTCTGACCAAAATTGGATGTGACAAGTGGAAGTTATGATAGCTTCCCCGCACCTTGCTGATTTTTTGGCCTTTTCGATAGAAAGCACTTGTACAGAGTGCCCTGTGCACAATAATTGATATCAATTTTTGAAAATTGTACCAGAAATACTATGGTCTGTAAAATATTCAATGCAGCTTGTCTCACTCAATTTCAATCCTCTATAAATAAGTTATGTCTATTGTACCCAGAACACATGTTTGATACTAGTCAATAGGACTAGTCAGATACCCTATCTTCCATAGGGTGTATCTACAAAATTAAGATTACCCAGAAGCTGAAATTTTTATCACATATACCTTGATAATTTATATGAATATCCTCCATATTTCAGTGTCTGAAACTTTATAGAGAAAATTACACGATGACTAAATTTAGGATGATTCCAGAACTCTATCTTACACAAGCCATATCATTGAAAGTGTAAGGCCTAAGGAGTTGAAATTTGAACCCCACATACCTTGATCTGTCTAATAAATATCCTCCAAGGGGTTGCTTCTGAAATGATGTAGAAAATAATTTATAGGGAAAATTCCAAGGTGTCTTAGATGCAACAGTGAAACCCCAAGACCTTGAGTTATGATACCAAATGTTATGATCCAAAATGCAAAATATCATAAAATTATAGAAGTACACACCATGTACAAAATTTCAACATGGAGCACAACTCCAATATAGATAAGTTACGCAATAAATCCTTAAATAATAGGGGAACCCCCCCCCCCCCCCCCCCAAATAACCAAATACCTTTCATACTTCATAATTTTCCTATCAATAATGAATACATGATCTCTTATATATAGGTATTCACACTTGCACATGAGGCACCTTTATCACTAGACCGACCCTATTACATATGTATTTACACATTACATGTACATTTAGCCCCATATATGCCCCCCTTGGGGTCATATGATATACATGTATCCATATATATGCCCCCCTTGGGTCATAACAGTATCATCCCCCATGAGAATAGGGGGTCTTGAGAATGGACTCAAAGAAGTAAAAACTTTCATTTTCACTATCATATGATGTGATGTGCCATAATCTATAATCCATGAATCATATGAGGAATTAATTGCAACAAGATCATGATGATTACCTTTCTTAGGAGCAGGATCTTCTTCCTTCTGCTTCTTGACTCCTTTTGGAATGAAGTTTCCAAGGTTTTTATGCTGAAGTACTTGTGCCATAAGATCAATTTTCTTCTTCATGCATGCAAAATCTTCATTATTTGGTTTATTGCAGTAAGTGTGCTACTTTCCCTTCTTCTTCTTCTTGTAATATGAAGAGTATTTGGAACCTAAAGAATCATTGAAGGGTTTGGCATATCCCTCCTTCTCGTTCTGTTTCTCCTTTCTTTTTTGTTTGGATGATCCATTTCCATCATGCATGGTGAGTGCATGTGATTTGGGATCCCTGATTAGGCCCATATGAATGAGTTTTTCCTTCTCATGTGTGAGATAATAAATTAATTGATCCATCGTAGGAATCTTCCAATTTGTTCCCATGAGATATCTGCCAAAATGGAAAGTGGAAACATAGACAACATATTCTGGTCCTAACTTGGCCAAGATTTTTAGAATAAGTTGGTCGACTTGTTTAGACTTATCAATACCACAATATGCTAAGCTAAATATCAAAGATTTAAACTTAGTAAAGAAATCTTGTATATTATCAAAACTTTTAGGATCCAAAGTATTCAACTCTACCTCAAGCATATGACCTCTCATCTCATCCTACTTTCCAAACAAACTTTCCAAGGTGGTCTAGATCTTGCTTGAAGTCTTTCATGTGAAAATATGAAACCATAAATAAGATATCAATTCAAGAAGAATTCTTGTGGATTAATCCTTTCGATTTTCTCATCTGGTCTTCTCAATTGTTGATATAGGTTTTGTTTCTGTCCCCATCGTCAAGTTGTACAGTCCTTTCCTTCTGAGTTGGAATTCAGCCTTGGGATTCCAATCAAAATAATTGTATGGTGTGAGGATTACTACCAAGTTTGGCTGTAGAATATGTGTTGTATTCATCTCTCCTAATGTTCTTGAGAAAACATATAATTTAATCTCAATCTGCAAGTGAAAAACCGAGTAATTACTGCAGAAAGTGCACTCTATGTGGAAAATTCGTATCGGTTTCAAGAGGCTATCTTCCATATTCCTTTTTGAGCAAATGGTGAGGAATTTCACCAAACAGTTGAAAACCCACTTGCAGAATGGGTCGATTTACTTCTCACGTGAGTCGTTTCCTCAAAAAATTAATATTTTGGGAGAAATCACTGCGAACAAAAAGGTTTTTTTAGAGGCGATCACACCTTTCCTTAGGAGACAGAGCGACCAGTTCTTAGTGGTCTCCCTTTGTTGTGTTTTGGTCGCCCTTTTCTAGTGTATTAGGAATGGCCCTAGTCACCCTTTTACAGTGTCTAAATTCTCTGTCAGATTGGAGGTTGACATTATCTATTCATATTTCATGATCTTCTAACCAAAACTATCAATTTTCCTAAATTTCTTGAGTCCCTCTTCTAGAAAACAGTCCTTCACATTTTTGAGAGAAGAGCATAATTGTGGAGGATAATGATGAATTTCGAGTACCATCTCTAGTTTTTCAAACAATGACATAATTGTTTGAAAATTTTCTCTAGATGCATAGACATTCAAAATTTGAAAATGCATCTCAAATTGAAAAATGCAACCCTCTTCTTGCATCTCGTTATAGAATGCCCTTGCCTTTTCTAAAAGTTGAAGCTTCACATAAGCTCCTAACAAATTTAGAACTGTTTTTGGCCTTGGAAAAGACAAATATATTGGAAAAATTATCCCACAACAATAGATAATATCTATAAGCAAAAAAAATTTATCCCATGTAAGCCAATATTTTGTAGAAGGTCCAGTATTACTGATAACTATGATCACAATGTTGGAAAAAACTTGCAGTGGGATCACAATCATAAGAATTTATTTATCTCTTTCTTGAAGGTAAGGCTTCAAAAATGACCAAACTATCCCTATGAGAACTATTACAGTGAAGAGCAGGATGCCCTTAAAAAAACCAAAGATATAGAATGCAATATCCCATCCATGGGAAATTCCTATCCTCTTAACATATAATTTATCCTCAACTACACAAATCAGATTCAGTGCTTTGAATAGAAGCAATGCACACATAAGAACATGGATTTTATGCATTGTGGCCCTCTGTTCACAATCATAAATCTAGACCCCAAGGAAAATAAAACAAAGAAACAAAATTAAAGCGAGTACAATTAGGCCTTACATGCAAGAAGGAAATCCTTAACATTTCCCTCCAAGTTGTATGTTTTGGTATGGAAATTCATTGAAACTTTGTACTGAGTATGAAAATTTGCAAAAAAAAGAGAGACTATACTCATTTGGATCTACAACATGGTATGAGTTATTATACATATTGTCTGCACCCATCCCCTTGAAGTTGAAAATCAGCGTGATGAAGTGACTATTGAGGATATAATAATTGGGATCCTTCTCCAATTCTACCAAACCCTGCACCAAAGACTCATCTGATAATCAGAAAAATCTCATCGTAGAGAGATTAGAATTAGGGCCTTGTTGTGTGCTCGTTCATGCCACATATTTCTCAAACAATTCAACATGTCGCATGCAAGTAAACCCAAAATTTTCAAAAAAAATCGTGGCTGAGGGATGGATGAGGAGCTTATAATGATCCCACTTAATTAGATAAGCGAGTAAGATCCAAATTGATCGGAGGCCACCTCATCTTCTAGAATATTCCCTTCTAGAACCTTCATGAATTTCATTTTTCCTCTTGTTTAAGCATTGTCGCACCCTATGCACATGCATCTTGCGATGATGTCACAGTCCAGTTTGGTGCATCATGTGACAATCAAGCATCGTCGCACCCCAAGCATAGAGAAAAGTGTGATGATCTCCTTTGACATAGTTTTTAAGGAAGAAAAGGTAAACCACTTTTCTCATGGAAAAAGTCTCTTTTAGTGTTTTCAGGGAACATGGAAGTCAGTTATGCACATATCGTCAATCGATCACTATGGTGACCAAAATAATGTGTAACAAAATTCCCCCAAAAGTATGAAGTTGGAACTTGTGACAGCTGAAATACTTTGTAGAATGTGTGTGTTGAAAACAAGGAGCACATCGGTCGGGAACCTGCAAACAATCAAGCATATGCATAGTAATATACCATCTTCTGAGGTAGGTATTCCCATACTCAAACTACAAGTGACTCTAATCATAAGTTTCAAGTGATTCATTGCCACTAAACATACACTGTGGATCCATGTCATCATGATTCATCATAGCCATGAAAAATACACTGTGGATCTATGCTCTTAAAGAATTCAAATTTGGACATAGCCACGAGACATACACACTGGATCTATGTGTCAGTAAAAACTCATAAATACTCTGTCACAAATTGGAATGATATGGTGAGATCTAGGGTCTTCATTTCCATCGTCCCAAAATATGAATCTAGCCATGTGATTACAGGTGTCGAAGTCAAACATGGTAGAAACCACTTGATTACTGGTCATTAATGAAAACCGTTAACAAGTGTGATGGAAATCACCATTGATGTCAATGACTCCCAAGGTACTCTAGTACAATTCAATGAATGCGAATGAATGAGTTGAAGTTGAACACTCAATGAAATATTCCAATCAGGGGCCAATGATGTGAATCCACTGTTGAAAGAGAAGAGACCTGCCATTGAGGCATGCATGCTCCAAGGTACTAAATGATTCCTAAGTCTTGTTCCTAGATAATGAGTTGAAGTCGACGGGAAAAGACTCATCATAGGAGGTCCTTAACGTATCCCCCATAAATGACATGAAATATGTAACATATTTGAAGTAGATCAGAGTATGGAGTAATTTGGAACCGACTCAGGGAAGGCTGACATGGTAAGAAATTTAGAACTATAGATGACTGACTCAATAGAAGGCTTGTTTAGGTTGTAATTCTCTTGAACATATGAACGACACAACAATTGTATTGGAAACATTGACTCAAAAAGGACCCAACATATGGAATTGTAGACGATAAAATGAGAGACAAATGGATTTCCCAACATGGATACAGTGATAAAGTGGGGTGTCATTTTCAAGAGCGACTTACTGCCACTAATACAAATACACATTTCTTTCCCAAAATTCCCCCACCATTTTTGGCGAATACCTCTTTATTTTTACACAAGCTTGAGGAGGATAACATATGCTTGTAATGTAAGCTCATCCTTCGGATGAGTCCCTTGGAGTATTTTTAACGAACCCTAAGAAGGAGTGGTTCGGTCCCATATGGGCCTTTCGATACTTGTTTTACGAGTCCAAAGAAAGAAAACTCAGGGGTTTTTCATGTTTAGAGAGTCTGAAAAAAACTTAAAGAAAACTCCAAAATGTCCTTTTTCGTAAGTTAGTATGACAATACGAAAAAAGAGATAATATTCCGCTCATCAGACGTTTTCTTCAAATACTTTTACGAACGTGAAAAGAACAAGGTCGCTCGGCTATCTTTTCGTGTTTAAGGAGCTTGAAAAGAGATTAAAGGATACTCCGTAGGGTTCATTTTTTGTATTACCAATGCGAGTTTGAAAAAGAAATAAAAGGTTACTCGATTTCATTCTCATGGTTTCACGAGCGTGAGAAAGAATTAAGACTGTGTTCAAATTTTTTCCTAAAAAACCCCAAAAGTATATGTACATAAGAAAAACACACAAAAACAACAAAAAAAGGGAGGATCCATGTCAAACGTCCCATCCTTAGATCTTTCAATCTGTAATAGAAACACTTTGTAAAGTTCATTAGACTTAGCGCATAGGTAAAATATTCAAATTATATTTTCATTTGCAATAAAAAATGGTAAAAAGTAATAAAATAGGTCAAAATAACCCATTTACCATTTCATTTTGCAATTTCACCCAAATAGTGCCGAAAACTCTCATTTTCTTCCAAATTTCAAGTGTCGATTGTGGAGCGCTTGGTGGACCATTTCACGAACCGCTTCCATCAAAAAGGTAATCTCTTGCCCCTTTCTCTTTTCATGGTTTAAATTTTCATTTTAAGTGGTTTAATTTTGAGTTAAGGTCAATTTTTTGGAGGTCATTGCGCTTTGAGATCATCGTAGGCTCACGCTATCATGAAATACGATGATCCAAAATCGTCGTAGGAGATACACGACCAGGGTGCGACGACGTCGCTCTGTGTAAAAGAAATCCCTTGTGACGACTACAACTCAATTTTTGAAAAAAGAAAACGAGTTAGGAAAACTTCCAAGTTTTGATTTTTTATGAATCTAATCATATTTTGATGTTGCTTGGCAGGTTTTCCTCAGTAAAAATGCTCGAGTGGAGGGAACGTGAGCACGAGGAAGAAGAATAATTTTTCAAGAATGACCCAGGCACTATAATGGCACTCCAGGAGTGTGGTTTACTCAAATTATTCAAAGTTCAAGGTATGAGAGCCCAACTAAGAGTGTTGGAGTATCTAGTCCACATGTGGGATGTTAATGAACAAGCCTTTCACGTGGGTGTGCATACACTCACCTTGGAGATATATGACATTTACTTTATGATGGGGTTGTCTCTCCGAGGCTCTTGGGTATCACTCTCGGGAATCAGGGGTGGAGGAGAACCCATGGACTATTATGTTGCACACCATTATGTGTCAAGTACATAAAAGTGTAGTGGAGAGGTTTCCATTAGGGATGTTCGAGATTTACCATTGAGAACCATCCTCTACACTATCACCCGGATGACAGGGAGTGTGGCTCCCCATATGTCTTTACAAAGCCACTTTCATTATGCTATATAATGGATGGAGTCTCGGGTCTTCAATTGGTGCGAGGGTCTCTTGAAGAATATGAAGAAGCAACTGACAAAGTGTCAGAATGGTCGATTGAAATAGTTTGGTTATGGATCCATTTTAGTATCCTTCTTCCTCGAGAGGGTCCCCATCTTACGTATACAGGTGGAGTAGGGCATACCCGCTCCACAATATCCACGGATGAAAATATGGGTGGATTTCATGGCTCTTCATGGTGGTGTGCCTATCGTCAAATATGATGAAGCTTTCTTCCAGTGGCTGAGAGATCAACTAATCATAGTGGAGAACTATTATTACAATGGGACGAACTTCCATGGGGATCTTGATTTATCTCTACCCGAGGGATCTCAGTGGGGAGACATAGGTAAGAATAAATTTTCCATTATATGATGTTTTTGGTATTTTAAATATAAAATGTTTTTGTCATTTATCCAAGACTAATCAAGTGATCTCAATAATGCAGATGTGTCACCTTATCGTCCTTTAGGATCATCTCCCATTTAGAGGCGAGGAGAGATAGGTGTTGTGGTGGGTCGAGGATTTGTTGCTGAAGATATTAAGGAGATCGAACATAACCTATGGGGATTAACCATGAACATCCATGATATCATGGTGGACGAACTACCTCGGTGCTACCAATGCCATATAGTTGGTGTATCGACATCTATTGGTCGACTGCTCCGTAGAGTGGCACGTGTAGTTGTTTGTTAAAACGAGCAACATCCTTGATGATTTTGTATATGAAGACATGAGCTTCATTATTTTGACATTTTGGTCTTAGGAAAAACACTTTTTGTAACTTTTGACGTATTAATATAAAGTTCCTACTGACTTACTTGTCTTTTTAAAATGTGTGTTTGGATTTATAAATGGCATAAATGTCTGTCTAAAAAATAATTAGTCAATGTATCTATCAATGTGTTTAGATATCTAGGAATATGTTGATACTCAATATAATCAAAATATCTTTCCAAGAGGTGAATTCTTATGTATACTCGTAACAAAGTAGGAGTTCAGATGGAATAATCATTGCTCAATTGTAGCAGTACTAACTGTGAATCAAGTCTTACAATAAGATCATAGATGCTGAATTAAATGGAGTCAATTAATAACTTGATAACTGCATTGTATTCCATGATATTATTAGTTTCAAAACCAAGGAAAACACAGTGTAGACTAATCAAATCATCTGTAAACCAAGCACAATGCAAGGTAAGCAGCTGAAAGGTGGAATAAAAACGAAAAAAGCACACTAGAGTATGATACACTAAAAATACAAAGCACTCATGCAAAAAATAGTTTAAGCATAGTACTTCAAGTAAATCTCATTTATGGGTTCACTCAAAGGAATTCCATCATAATCTACTATCTCATAAGTCCCTTTCTCCAACACTCGTTTAATTGTATAAGGGTCATGCCACATGGGCTCAAATTTACTAGCCCCTAATAAGTCACGATCTTGTTCATAAAGGAGAACTAAATCACCCTCAGAATAAATATACGGTTTGACATGTTTTTCATATTGAGATTTGACACGGTTCTTCTGAGTTTCAATGACTAAGGCAACATCACGGAGAGTCTCATCTAATTGCATCAAATACAAGAGATGTTCTTCTTCGTCTGAGGTGTTAGGGAGAAATTCGATAATTAGTTTCAAAGATGGGATTTCACATTCAATCGACATAATAACTTCGATACCATATACTAACTAGAAAGGTGTGAACCCTGTGGTCGATTTAACGAATATCTGATAGGCCCATAATGTCGAGAAGAGCATCATGTGTCAGCCTAACTTATGAATTCCTACCATCCGTCGAAGCATAGTGGTGAGAAATTTATTAATTTCTTCAACCTGGCCATTGTCCTGTGGATAGTAAGGTGTTGAGTTTTCATGTCGAAGACCCAAATTCTCGATAAGTTTAGACATCATGAAATTGCAAAAATGACTACCATGGTAAGTGACGATGGCCCGAGGGACACCAAATATAGTAACGATATGATTGAATATGAACAACACTGGAGTTTTCCTAGTATTATCAAATGTAGGCATCACCTTGACCCATTTAGTGAAATAATCCATAGATTAATATAGTACTTGATCTTTATTGTTACTACGATGATTTGTATTAAGGGTTTGATCTGCGATGTGAATGAGATTCAAGAAATAATTCATATTGTTTTTTAAGTGTTCTCTTAAGTGTTGTAATCACGTATCTGTGTCCCAGCTTGGTTGTAGACACATGATTACTGCAACCCCCCTGCCTCTACCTCGGGTGAGACTTCATCTGCTTCATAGGTGTTGCCGAAAGGGCCGGTAGTTAGGGTTTTGTTGGTGTGTTGTTGAAGCGTTGAACCCTAGGTCCGCCCCTGTGCCAAGAAATGTATACATTTGGGTGGAACATCCTTGGTCTGCAGCTAGTTGGTAAATCATTTTGTTAAAGACAAGTGCTCTATGTCGTGGTTTCCTTGTTGATATATTTATTTTTGATGTGTATTAATTAATATATTTGAGATATGTGTATTTAATATGCATGTTTGTTGGTTATTTTTGTGCGTGGAATTATATTCATTTCTTTTATGACGTAGTATGAATCTTGATGATTGCATGTGAGTCTGTTTTGCTTCTTTATTAATTAAATGTCATTAGAAATTTGAAATCAGCTTGAAGTGTTTAATTTGAAGTAGAATGCCTAGCGTGCAGGTGGCTAGGTATGTTTCAGATTGGTATCAGAGCCCTGATTTTCAACATTGAGCCTATATGGGCCGATTAACAGAGCACGGAGTTGAAATTTCCAGAAATTTAGTTGCGAATGATGTGTGCATTTTTTGTTTGTTGAAATTACAACAGTGGAATTGACAGGGATTTCACAAGCCAGTTGAGGGAATTTAACCAGGGAATGGAAATTCCAAAATTTTATTGGCATGGTGAATGAATTTGGGTCTATAGATGGCTAAATTACGAGTTATAGTGCATCCATGGATAAAAATGGAAGCAGCTGGGTGAAATTGGGCAAAAGCCCCAAATTTTACAGTTAGTTTCATAGGGAATTCGACATGCAGGAGTCAAATTATAGGTGTTGGGGTTGAATATATTGTTACAAGATCTGAAATTGATCCATAAGAAGATTAATCATAGAGTTAATGGTGGTCATAGGAAGAATTATGAATTAGGGCATTTTCGGGAAATTTGTGAAATTTTCAAAATTTGGCAAAATTAGGAAAATTTGGGAATTTTTCCATATCGTTGACATCAGCATGACGTGGGGGACACATGTAAGATGACATGGAAGACAGGTGACGTGTACTACCATGGTGGAAGGTACATGGTGGCATGGTAGCATGAGTGGTAGGTGACATAGAGCCCCAGGTGGAGGTCATTGTGGAGTTTGTGTGGTAGAGCTTCCCGCTTGACAGAACCCAGAGCCGAACCCACGAAACCTCAATTGTGGTGGGGGAGGGGTCGAGTGGGTTATACTAACCAAGGAGGAGGGGGGCGCAATGTACAAATGTGTGATATGTCACCCCTGGCTGAAACTTTGGTTAGGTTTTGCGTCCCCTCCCCATTGTTTTAATGGTCAGCAGGCTTGGGGGGTGCAATGCGACATGGGTCGTCGATCGTCGTCAATAGCCATTGATGCCCACTACACCTTAGCCCATGGATGAAACCAATGTGAAACTCACACATTGGGAAGTATGGGTGTTATATGGGGCATGCCCATCCTCATGACCCAATAAGAAGATGCCACATGGACAACTAATAATTGTGGAGGCTCGAAAAAAAAATTAAGCACGCGTTAGTGAAGGGGAAAGAGATAAAGAGAAGGAACAAGGAGGTAAGAGGCCGATGAGGTAGGTCCAGAGTGGTCAGGATATAACATGGAATCCTTCTATAGGTTCCACGTAGACTCAGGTGTCACGCCAGCATTCCAGTCGGCATAAGGGAGGATATAATTATAAAAAAATTAATGAAAATTTCCAAAAAAATTCGGTATTTTCCAGGTGTTTAACTAGGATACCATTTTTGGAAGCCTAAATGACATTTTTCAGAAGTCAAATTTGAAACTATATATCCTTTCTAATGGTGTATACAATTCATCAAATTTGAAATTGTTTCTAACAATGTATACAATTCGTCAAATGAAGTTAGTACGAGGGATTTACAACCCAAACAGTGGAGGGTAAATTTTAACCCCCAGTTAACTTCTGAGAGACATAACTTTCAGCTCAGAATTCAGATTGAGGCATGAGTATAGAAATTGGAAATATGATTCAGAGGAGAATAACATGGAATTATTATAATTTTGAAAATTGTGATTTAAATATTCATAAATTGAACAGAAAAAGGACATGTAGCATTAACTCACAAATTTTATGATATGCATGTTTCTAACAAAATGGTTGCTTGCACATTTTGCAGAATTAGGGGGGTATAAACATATCAATTCAAGATAAGAATGCATATTCAATAAATGGAGGAAGAAGAGGGAGCCTTCAATCATGATAAAGAATCCAAATGAAAAAATATCAGTGTTGGTAATGAAAAGACATAATCAAATGGACACAAGGGAAGAGGGGAGAAAGAAACATTGATAGAGACTATGAGAAGCCTAATAATAGAAGTACATAGCTACAAAGTAGATAATGAGAGGCTGATAAGAGAAAAAAAAATCAAATAAATGATCAAATTATGCAAAGCCTAAATCAGTTGTAGAGGCAAACAAAGAATGGATCAAACTCAAGACAGGAGGAAGAGGGTAGATGTCATGAAAGAAGAGATAACTTAAAAATATTTGGTTATTCAAGAAGTGCTAGCATAAATCATAGACATTACTCACCTCCTTACTCAACAAGGAAATTTTATGCATCTGAAGATTCCATGAGTAGTCCATAGGTGTCTTATGTTAAGCACCAAATAAAAAGACATGAAATGGACAATTTGCAAGGAGAGTTGAGGAAGCTTAAGCCACCATCCTTTGATGGTGAAAGAGAAAGGGAAGATGATGTTGAAGCATGGTTGCTTGGATTCAGGAGGTATTTTCAATTGCATAACTACTCATAAAACCTAGAATCCAGAATCACCACTTACCATTTACATTGAAAATTTGATATGTGGTAGGATAAACTTAAGCAAGTTGAGCACAAAAATGTGAAAAAATATCACTTGGAAGAAATTCAAGAAACATTTTTAGAAAGAGTACCTTTCATAGCACTTCTATGACAAGAAAATGCGAGACTTCTTTGAACTCGGGATGGGAAGCATGACCATGGAAGAGTATGGAAAGAGTTTCTTGGGACTGATAAAGTATGTGGGGTTTATAAAATATGAGAAGTTGAAAATAAAAAGGTTTTTGAGTGGACTTCCTTCATTTTATAAAGAGAACATTCAATATGATGAGCCCAGGACATTAATTGAGACCATCAGGAAGGATAAGTACCCATATGAGCAAGGAACGAGCATAGAGTCTTTGCCCAAATAAAAATCAAAGAAAGAAAGGATTCACACCTCCTTTCAATAGAAATATCCCAAATAAAAATCAGCAAGACCAACATGCTAAGGATGAATACAAGAGAGAAGACTCCTTGGGAAAAAGGGGGAGACCACCAATCCAATGTTGGGGATGCAAAGAAGATCACATGTACAAGGATTTTCCTCACANAACATGCATAATATCATAATTCATGCATGCATAATAGCATAATAGTGATGATCAAAATAGAAAGTATAAAATAGAACTAGCCAATTAACTCCCACTGAACTAGTGTGTCGAAAATATAAATTTGTCCAACACCCCCCTTGAACATCACTATGGAGTAAAAAATGAGTCCCGACTACTAGGCCATATTAGGTACTCATGTACAATGCAACTAATGAACACTAAATAAAAATGAGGAAAGAGGTAAAACCGTGTGGGAACAAAACCCCCCCTCAAAAGACAATGCATCAAAAGAAGAAAAGGCAATTGCTAGGCAATTGTGTTCTTCAATCCAAGATGATCCTGCAAATTCTGAAACTTTTTCTCACTAAAATTCTTCATGAAGATATAGAAATATTTATGGATCTAGTGAAGTCCTTTGACAACTTGTCTAGCCTTGTACCTCTTGATCTTGTGGACCCATCTGCACCTGAAAATATTTCTTTCTGGTGCAAGTGGAACCAAATCCCAAGTTTGATTCTCTAGGAGTGATTCATACTCATTCTACATGGCTACTTTCCATAATGGATTTTTCATAGCCTCAATACTGAAGAGTTTTGGATCAGAATATTGAACCATATAGTAATGCATGGGCATCGCAAGGTCAGAAGTTGAAAGTACATGAGAAGGATCCTCATGATGATATCGAGTCCTCCTCGAATCCAATGGATTCCCTGCAAGTTTTCCTTCTACCTGAAGTGTGGTATGTGCCTTCTTGGGCATCTGTTGAAGCTTCGACACTAGCTTCTTATCTGGATGTACTACCTGCTTATTTCCATGTACATAATTTGAGTGTATGGAATCATCTCTAATGTCTGAAACTGATGGAAGCACAAGAGTATATGCATTTTACACTAGAGGTGTATGCAAAGTACTATCCTTATGTGTAATTAGAAAATAGGAGTCATCATTAGAAAACTTAGTGAATTTATACAACCTTGACTTATGATCCACCTCACCAATTGAAATAATGGAATTGTCATGCATGTCAAGTACAGAAACTGAATTTGATGTAAATTCAACCTTTTTACCTTTCTAAGTGATTTGATAAATTGAGAGAATATTCATAGAAAGATTTGGAACATGTAAAACATTCTCAAAACTTCCATTATGGAGTTCCACTCTTCCCTCTCCTGCTACTTCTACTGGAGTATCTGTTATGATACAAAATGCTCAAAATATCATAAAATTACAGAAGTACACACCATGTACAAAATCTCAACGTGGAGCACAACTCCAATATAGATAAGTTACACAATAACTCCTTAAATAATAGGGGAACCCCCCCAAATAATCAAATACCTTTCATACTTCACAATTTTCCAGTCAATAATGAATACATGATCTCTTATATATAGTTATTCACACTTGCACATGAGGTCCCTTTTTCACTAGGTCGACCCTATTACATATTTATTTACACATTACATGTACATTTATTCCTATACATGCCCCCCTTTGGGGTCATGTCATATACATTTAGCCATATATATGCCCCCCTTTGGGGTCATATCATATACATTTAGCCATATATATGCCCCCCTTAGGTCATAACATAGTACCCTCCTTCAAAAAGCTTTGTCCTAAAAGCTTTGCAATTAAAGGATTCACATGTGTTGAAACCAAGTAATATGATTTTTTTATGTTCCTTCTTTTTGCATTCCATTGTTGATGATCTATCCATCCAAAATCAATTCTTTTCGGTCTTAATCCTTGGTGTCTAGTTGTTGAATAATTTTATTTCCTTTGATTCCATGTATTTTTGTTGAAGCTTCTCCAATTTGTAGTCGTTGTTGGTCTCTGATAATAGCTTGTTGAAGAGTAGTTTGGTGATAACTTGTTCCATGAATATTGACAAGTATTCCATGTTCTTCCTTCATAATGTTGATATCATCCTTCTTGTCTTCCTTGAAATGTTTCTTGGTAATGAGGGTGTCTATACGGTTTCACAAATGATGGTCTTCCTTCACTCTGCACATGTATTTCATCTATCTTCTTTTTAATGAAAATGGAATCCTCGATCATCTTTGCTTGGTCTTTGATTACTCTAGCCTTCAAGATAATACCATCATATTTGTCATGTAAATCCTCTAGATGGAGTTCAAATTCTTCAAGTATCTTCTATTGACCTTCTTGAATCTTGTCTTCTTTCTTCTTTTGAAGTTGCAATGTGATCCCATCTAACAAATTTTTATGTCCTTCAATTATGGATTGCATTTTTTATTTTACCTCATAAGTATTTAAGGATTCCTCAACCTTCATGCAAATTTCATCTTCCAGTCTTTTGGTAGATTCTTCATCCAAGATCCTTCTTTCTTCTTGATTTTGTAAATTCTTTTTTTATTCTTTCAATCTCTTGACCTCATCCAATATTTTTTTATTATGGTTTCGTAATCTACATATCTCTTCATATTTCTTTTTCAAATCCTCCCTTGACTCATCATTTTCCCACTTTGATTTACTATTATTTTCTCGATTTAAGTTCTTAACCTCCTTAACGAGTGATTCATTAAGGGATAGTATCTTAGATATCTCCTCACCCTTCTTCTTAATCTCTTCCTTTGCTTCTTTTAATTCATATTTAATTCTATACAATTCCTCCATTTTTGTGTCCCTAATCCATTTATTTGAGAAGAGTTTTTCAAATTCTTGCCATGTGCAGTGCCATCTAGTATTTTGATCAACACTCATCCACCACTTCCAAGTTTAATTAAAAAAACAATTTCTTGCCTTTGTAGGATTCATATTATATTATTTTACCAACCTCAACCACTCCATAGGATTGATTTCATATTTGTCTTCATCTCCTATAAATTTAGGTATTTCCATTGATTCTTAATTGAGGTATAACCAAAATCCTTGAATTCCAACCTCCATTTATTAAGGATAAATGTCTGAAATAGTTATAATCCTTATTCCAATATGCTCTTATATGTGTTATATTTCCAATGGATTTTTAATCATCTCAATCAGACATTCCAATCAAAATTTATGATAGTTGTAAGTGAACATACATTTGAAACCCTGATTTGGAGTATGTCCTCCTAGCCGACCTTACTTATGATGTATTTCTTAAATTTAGGCCCTTCTCAGTATGAAAGTGTGACTTGTAGTACTCTGGAATTTATTCTCTACAATGCCACAGGTCTGACCAAAATTGGATGTGACAAGTGGAAGTTATGATAGCTTCCCCGCACCTTGCTGATTTTTTGGCCTTTTCGATAGAAAGCACTTGTACAGAGTGCCCTGTGCACAATAATTGATATCAATTTTTGAAAATTGTACCAGAAATACTATGGTCTGTAAAATATTCAATGCAGCTTGTCTCACTCAATTTCAATCCTCTATAAATAAGTTATGTCTATTGTACCCAGAACACATGTTTGATACTAGTCAATAGGACTAGTCAGATACCCTATCTTCCATAGGGTGTATCTACAAAATTAAGATTACCCAGAAGCTGAAATTTTTATCACATATACCTTGATAATTTATATGAATATCCTCCATATTTCAGTGTCTGAAACTTTATAGAGAAAATTACACGATGACTAAATTTAGGATGATTCCAGAACTCTATCTTACACAAGCCATATCATTGAAAGTGTAAGGCCTAAGGAGTTGAAATTTGAACCCCACATACCTTGATCTGTCTAATAAATATCCTCCAAGGGGTTGCTTCTGAAATGATGTAGAAAATAATTTATAGGGAAAATTCCAAGGTGTCTTAGATGCAACAGTGAAACCCCAAGACCTTGAGTTATGATACCAAATGTTATGATCCAAAATGCAAAATATCATAAAATTATAGAAGTACACACCATGTACAAAATTTCAACATGGAGCACAACTCCAATATAGATAAGTTACGCAATAAATCCTTAAATAATAGGGGAACCCCCCCCCCCCCCCCCCCAAATAACCAAATACCTTTCATACTTCATAATTTTCCTATCAATAATGAATACATGATCTCTTATATATAGGTATTCACACTTGCACATGAGGCACCTTTATCACTAGACCGACCCTATTACATATGTATTTACACATTACATGTACATTTAGCCCCATATATGCCCCCCTTGGGGTCATATGATATACATGTATCCATATATATGCCCCCCTTGGGTCATAACAGTATCATCCCCCATGAGAATAGGGGGTCTTGAGAATGGACTCAAAGAAGTAAAAACTTTCATTTTCACTATCATATGATGTGATGTGCCATAATCTATAATCCATGAATCATATGAGGAATTAATTGCAACAAGATCATGATGATTACCTTTCTTAGGAGCAGGATCTTCTTCCTTCTGCTTCTTGACTCCTTTTGGAATGAAGTTTCCAAGGTTTTTATGCTGAAGTACTTGTGCCATAAGATCAATTTTCTTCTTCATGCATGCAAAATCTTCATTATTTGGTTTATTGCAGTAAGTGTGCTACTTTCCCTTCTTCTTCTTCTTGTAATATGAAGAGTATTTGGAACCTAAAGAATCATTGAAGGGTTTGGCATATCCCTCCTTCTCGTTCTGTTTCTCCTTTCTTTTTTGTTTGGATGATCCATTTCCATCATGCATGGTGAGTGCATGTGATTTGGGATCCCTGATTAGGCCCATATGAATGAGTTTTTCCTTCTCATGTGTGAGATAATAAATTAATTGATCCATCGTAGGAATCTTCCAATTTGTTCCCATGAGATATCTGCCAAAATGGAAAGTGGAAACATAGACAACATATTCTGGTCCTAACTTGGCCAAGATTTTTAGAATAAGTTGGTCGACTTGTTTAGACTTATCAATACCACAATATGCTAAGCTAAATATCAAAGATTTAAACTTAGTAAAGAAATCTTGTATATTATCAAAACTTTTAGGATCCAAAGTATTCAACTCTACCTCAAGCATATGACCTCTCATCTCATCCTACTTTCCAAACAAACTTTCCAAGGTGGTCTAGATCTTGCTTGAAGTCTTTCATGTGAAAATATGAAACCATAAATAAGATATCAATTCAAGAAGAATTCTTGTGGATTAATCCTTTCGATTTTCTCATCTGGTCTTCTCAATTGTTGATATAGGTTTTGTTTCTGTCCCCATCGTCAAGTTGTACAGTCCTTTCCTTCTGAGTTGGAATTCAGCCTTGGGATTCCAATCAAAATAATTGTATGGTGTGAGGATTACTACCAAGTTTGGCTGTAGAATATGTGTTGTATTCATCTCTCCTAATGTTCTTGAGAAAACATATAATTTAATCTCAATCTGCAAGTGAAAAACCGAGTAATTACTGCAGAAAGTGCACTCTATGTGGAAAATTCGTATCGGTTTCAAGAGGCTATCTTCCATATTCCTTTTTGAGCAAATGGTGAGGAATTTCACCAAACAGTTGAAAACCCACTTGCAGAATGGGTCGATTTACTTCTCACGTGAGTCGTTTCCTCAAAAAATTAATATTTTGGGAGAAATCACTGCGAACAAAAAGGTTTTTTTAGAGGCGATCACACCTTTCCTTAGGAGACAGAGCGACCAGTTCTTAGTGGTCTCCCTTTGTTGTGTTTTGGTCGCCCTTTTCTAGTGTATTAGGAATGGCCCTAGTCACCCTTTTACAGTGTCTAAATTCTCTGTCAGATTGGAGGTTGACATTATCTATTCATATTTCATGATCTTCTAACCAAAACTATCAATTTTCCTAAATTTCTTGAGTCCCTCTTCTAGAAAACAGTCCTTCACATTTTTGAGAGAAGAGCATAATTGTGGAGGATAATGATGAATTTCGAGTACCATCTCTAGTTTTTCAAACAATGACATAATTGTTTGAAAATTTTCTCTAGATGCATAGACATTCAAAATTTGAAAATGCATCTCAAATTGAAAAATGCAACCCTCTTCTTGCATCTCGTTATAGAATGCCCTTGCCTTTTCTAAAAGTTGAAGCTTCACATAAGCTCCTAACAAATTTAGAACTGTTTTTGGCCTTGGAAAAGACAAATATATTGGAAAAATTATCCCACAACAATAGATAATATCTATAAGCAAAAAAAATTTATCCCATGTAAGCCAATATTTTGTAGAAGGTCCAGTATTACTGATAACTATGATCACAATGTTGGAAAAAACTTGCAGTGGGATCACAATCATAAGAATTTATTTATCTCTTTCTTGAAGGTAAGGCTTCAAAAATGACCAAACTATCCCTATGAGAACTATTACAGTGAAGAGCAGGATGCCCTTAAAAAAACCAAAGATATAGAATGCAATATCCCATCCATGGGAAATTCCTATCCTCTTAACATATAATTTATCCTCAACTACACAAATCAGATTCAGTGCTTTGAATAGAAGCAATGCACACATAAGAACATGGATTTTATGCATTGTGGCCCTCTGTTCACAATCATAAATCTAGACCCCAAGGAAAATAAAACAAAGAAACAAAATTAAAGCGAGTACAATTAGGCCTTACATGCAAGAAGGAAATCCTTAACATTTCCCTCCAAGTTGTATGTTTTGGTATGGAAATTCATTGAAACTTTGTACTGAGTATGAAAATTTGCAAAAAAAAGAGAGACTATACTCATTTGGATCTACAACATGGTATGAGTTATTATACATATTGTCTGCACCCATCCCCTTGAAGTTGAAAATCAGCGTGATGAAGTGACTATTGAGGATATAATAATTGGGATCCTTCTCCAATTCTACCAAACCCTGCACCAAAGACTCATCTGATAATCAGAAAAATCTCATCGTAGAGAGATTAGAATTAGGGCCTTGTTGTGTGCTCGTTCATGCCACATATTTCTCAAACAATTCAACATGTCGCATGCAAGTAAACCCAAAATTTTCAAAAAAAATCGTGGCTGAGGGATGGATGAGGAGCTTATAATGATCCCACTTAATTAGATAAGCGAGTAAGATCCAAATTGATCGGAGGCCACCTCATCTTCTAGAATATTCCCTTCTAGAACCTTCATGAATTTCATTTTTCCTCTTGTTTAAGCATTGTCGCACCCTATGCACATGCATCTTGCGATGATGTCACAGTCCAGTTTGGTGCATCATGTGACAATCAAGCATCGTCGCACCCCAAGCATAGAGAAAAGTGTGATGATCTCCTTTGACATAGTTTTTAAGGAAGAAAAGGTAAACCACTTTTCTCATGGAAAAAGTCTCTTTTAGTGTTTTCAGGGAACATGGAAGTCAGTTATGCACATATCGTCAATCGATCACTATGGTGACCAAAATAATGTGTAACAAAATTCCCCCAAAAGTATGAAGTTGGAACTTGTGACAGCTGAAATACTTTGTAGAATGTGTGTGTTGAAAACAAGGAGCACATCGGTCGGGAACCTGCAAACAATCAAGCATATGCATAGTAATATACCATCTTCTGAGGTAGGTATTCCCATACTCAAACTACAAGTGACTCTAATCATAAGTTTCAAGTGATTCATTGCCACTAAACATACACTGTGGATCCATGTCATCATGATTCATCATAGCCATGAAAAATACACTGTGGATCTATGCTCTTAAAGAATTCAAATTTGGACATAGCCACGAGACATACACACTGGATCTATGTGTCAGTAAAAACTCATAAATACTCTGTCACAAATTGGAATGATATGGTGAGATCTAGGGTCTTCATTTCCATCGTCCCAAAATATGAATCTAGCCATGTGATTACAGGTGTCGAAGTCAAACATGGTAGAAACCACTTGATTACTGGTCATTAATGAAAACCGTTAACAAGTGTGATGGAAATCACCATTGATGTCAATGACTCCCAAGGTACTCTAGTACAATTCAATGAATGCGAATGAATGAGTTGAAGTTGAACACTCAATGAAATATTCCAATCAGGGGCCAATGATGTGAATCCACTGTTGAAAGAGAAGAGACCTGCCATTGAGGCATGCATGCTCCAAGGTACTAAATGATTCCTAAGTCTTGTTCCTAGATAATGAGTTGAAGTCGACGGGAAAAGACTCATCATAGGAGGTCCTTAACGTATCCCCCATAAATGACATGAAATATGTAACATATTTGAAGTAGATCAGAGTATGGAGTAATTTGGAACCGACTCAGGGAAGGCTGACATGGTAAGAAATTTAGAACTATAGATGACTGACTCAATAGAAGGCTTGTTTAGGTTGTAATTCTCTTGAACATATGAACGACACAACAATTGTATTGGAAACATTGACTCAAAAAGGACCCAACATATGGAATTGTAGACGATAAAATGAGAGACAAATGGATTTCCCAACATGGATACAGTGATAAAGTGGGGTGTCATTTTCAAGAGCGACTTACTGCCACTAATACAAATACACATTTCTTTCCCAAAATTCCCCCACCATTTTTGGCGAATACCTCTTTATTTTTACACAAGCTTGAGGAGGATAACATATGCTTGTAATGTAAGCTCATCCTTCGGATGAGTCCCTTGGAGTATTTTTAACGAACCCTAAGAAGGAGTGGTTCGGTCCCATATGGGCCTTTCGATACTTGTTTTACGAGTCCAAAGAAAGAAAACTCAGGGGTTTTTCATGTTTAGAGAGTCTGAAAAAAACTTAAAGAAAACTCCAAAATGTCCTTTTTCGTAAGTTAGTATGACAATACGAAAAAAGAGATAATATTCCGCTCATCAGACGTTTTCTTCAAATACTTTTACGAACGTGAAAAGAACAAGGTCGCTCGGCTATCTTTTCGTGTTTAAGGAGCTTGAAAAGAGATTAAAGGATACTCCGTAGGGTTCATTTTTTGTATTACCAATGCGAGTTTGAAAAAGAAATAAAAGGTTACTCGATTTCATTCTCATGGTTTCACGAGCGTGAGAAAGAATTAAGACTGTGTTCAAATTTTTTCCTAAAAAACCCCAAAAGTATATGTACATAAGAAAAACACACAAAAACAACAAAAAAAGGGAGGATCCATGTCAAACGTCCCATCCTTAGATCTTTCAATCTGTAATAGAAACACTTTGTAAAGTTCATTAGACTTAGCGCATAGGTAAAATATTCAAATTATATTTTCATTTGCAATAAAAAATGGTAAAAAGTAATAAAATAGGTCAAAATAACCCATTTACCATTTCATTTTGCAATTTCACCCAAATAGTGCCGAAAACTCTCATTTTCTTCCAAATTTCAAGTGTCGATTGTGGAGCGCTTGGTGGACCATTTCACGAACCGCTTCCATCAAAAAGGTAATCTCTTGCCCCTTTCTCTTTTCATGGTTTAAATTTTCATTTTAAGTGGTTTAATTTTGAGTTAAGGTCAATTTTTTGGAGGTCATTGCGCTTTGAGATCATCGTAGGCTCACGCTATCATGAAATACGATGATCCAAAATCGTCGTAGGAGATACACGACCAGGGTGCGACGACGTCGCTCTGTGTAAAAGAAATCCCTTGTGACGACTACAACTCAATTTTTGAAAAAAGAAAACGAGTTAGGAAAACTTCCAAGTTTTGATTTTTTATGAATCTAATCATATTTTGATGTTGCTTGGCAGGTTTTCCTCAGTAAAAATGCTCGAGTGGAGGGAACGTGAGCACGAGGAAGAAGAATAATTTTTCAAGAATGACCCAGGCACTATAATGGCACTCCAGGAGTGTGGTTTACTCAAATTATTCAAAGTTCAAGGTATGAGAGCCCAACTAAGAGTGTTGGAGTATCTAGTCCACATGTGGGATGTTAATGAACAAGCCTTTCACGTGGGTGTGCATACACTCACCTTGGAGATATATGACATTTACTTTATGATGGGGTTGTCTCTCCGAGGCTCTTGGGTATCACTCTCGGGAATCAGGGGTGGAGGAGAACCCATGGACTATTATGTTGCACACCATTATGTGTCAAGTACATAAAAGTGTAGTGGAGAGGTTTCCATTAGGGATGTTCGAGATTTACCATTGAGAACCATCCTCTACACTATCACCCGGATGACAGGGAGTGTGGCTCCCCATATGTCTTTACAAAGCCACTTTCATTATGCTATATAATGGATGGAGTCTCGGGTCTTCAATTGGTGCGAGGGTCTCTTGAAGAATATGAAGAAGCAACTGACAAAGTGTCAGAATGGTCGATTGAAATAGTTTGGTTATGGATCCATTTTAGTATCCTTCTTCCTCGAGAGGGTCCCCATCTTACGTATACAGGTGGAGTAGGGCATACCCGCTCCACAATATCCACGGATGAAAATATGGGTGGATTTCATGGCTCTTCATGGTGGTGTGCCTATCGTCAAATATGATGAAGCTTTCTTCCAGTGGCTGAGAGATCAACTAATCATAGTGGAGAACTATTATTACAATGGGACGAACTTCCATGGGGATCTTGATTTATCTCTACCCGAGGGATCTCAGTGGGGAGACATAGGTAAGAATAAATTTTCCATTATATGATGTTTTTGGTATTTTAAATATAAAATGTTTTTGTCATTTATCCAAGACTAATCAAGTGATCTCAATAATGCAGATGTGTCACCTTATCGTCCTTTAGGATCATCTCCCATTTAGAGGCGAGGAGAGATAGGTGTTGTGGTGGGTCGAGGATTTGTTGCTGAAGATATTAAGGAGATCGAACATAACCTATGGGGATTAACCATGAACATCCATGATATCATGGTGGACGAACTACCTCGGTGCTACCAATGCCATATAGTTGGTGTATCGACATCTATTGGTCGACTGCTCCGTAGAGTGGCACGTGTAGTTGTTTGTTAAAACGAGCAACATCCTTGATGATTTTGTATATGAAGACATGAGCTTCATTATTTTGACATTTTGGTCTTAGGAAAAACACTTTTTGTAACTTTTGACGTATTAATATAAAGTTCCTACTGACTTACTTGTCTTTTTAAAATGTGTGTTTGGATTTATAAATGGCATAAATGTCTGTCTAAAAAATAATTAGTCAATGTATCTATCAATGTGTTTAGATATCTAGGAATATGTTGATACTCAATATAATCAAAATATCTTTCCAAGAGGTGAATTCTTATGTATACTCGTAACAAAGTAGGAGTTCAGATGGAATAATCATTGCTCAATTGTAGCAGTACTAACTGTGAATCAAGTCTTACAATAAGATCATAGATGCTGAATTAAATGGAGTCAATTAATAACTTGATAACTGCATTGTATTCCATGATATTATTAGTTTCAAAACCAAGGAAAACACAGTGTAGACTAATCAAATCATCTGTAAACCAAGCACAATGCAAGGTAAGCAGCTGAAAGGTGGAATAAAAACGAAAAAAGCACACTAGAGTATGATACACTAAAAATACAAAGCACTCATGCAAAAAATAGTTTAAGCATAGTACTTCAAGTAAATCTCATTTATGGGTTCACTCAAAGGAATTCCATCATAATCTACTATCTCATAAGTCCCTTTCTCCAACACTCGTTTAATTGTATAAGGGTCATGCCACATGGGCTCAAATTTACTAGCCCCTAATAAGTCACGATCTTGTTCATAAAGGAGAACTAAATCACCCTCAGAATAAATATACGGTTTGACATGTTTTTCATATTGAGATTTGACACGGTTCTTCTGAGTTTCAATGACTAAGGCAACATCACGGAGAGTCTCATCTAATTGCATCAAATACAAGAGATGTTCTTCTTCGTCTGAGGTGTTAGGGAGAAATTCGATAATTAGTTTCAAAGATGGGATTTCACATTCAATCGACATAATAACTTCGATACCATATACTAACTAGAAAGGTGTGAACCCTGTGGTCGATTTAACGAATATCTGATAGGCCCATAATGTCGAGAAGAGCATCATGTGTCAGCCTAACTTATGAATTCCTACCATCCGTCGAAGCATAGTGGTGAGAAATTTATTAATTTCTTCAACCTGGCCATTGTCCTGTGGATAGTAAGGTGTTGAGTTTTCATGTCGAAGACCCAAATTCTCGATAAGTTTAGACATCATGAAATTGCAAAAATGACTACCATGGTAAGTGACGATGGCCCGAGGGACACCAAATATAGTAACGATATGATTGAATATGAACAACACTGGAGTTTTCCTAGTATTATCAAATGTAGGCATCACCTTGACCCATTTAGTGAAATAATCCATAGATTAATATAGTACTTGATCTTTATTGTTACTACGATGATTTGTATTAAGGGTTTGATCTGCGATGTGAATGAGATTCAAGAAATAATTCATATTGTTTTTTAAGTGTTCTCTTAAGTGTTGTAATCACGTATCTGTGTCCCAGCTTGGTTGTAGACACATGATTACTGCAACCCCCCTGCCTCTACCTCGGGTGAGACTTCATCTGCTTCATAGGTGTTGCCGAAAGGGCCGGTAGTTAGGGTTTTGTTGGTGTGTTGTTGAAGCGTTGAACCCTAGGTCCGCCCCTGTGCCAAGAAATGTATACATTTGGGTGGAACATCCTTGGTCTGCAGCTAGTTGGTAAATCATTTTGTTAAAGACAAGTGCTCTATGTCGTGGTTTCCTTGTTGATATATTTATTTTTGATGTGTATTAATTAATATATTTGAGATATGTGTATTTAATATGCATGTTTGTTGGTTATTTTTGTGCGTGGAATTATATTCATTTCTTTTATGACGTAGTATGAATCTTGATGATTGCATGTGAGTCTGTTTTGCTTCTTTATTAATTAAATGTCATTAGAAATTTGAAATCAGCTTGAAGTGTTTAATTTGAAGTAGAATGCCTAGCGTGCAGGTGGCTAGGTATGTTTCAGATTGGTATCAGAGCCCTGATTTTCAACATTGAGCCTATATGGGCCGATTAACAGAGCACGGAGTTGAAATTTCCAGAAATTTAGTTGCGAATGATGTGTGCATTTTTTGTTTGTTGAAATTACAACAGTGGAATTGACAGGGATTTCACAAGCCAGTTGAGGGAATTTAACCAGGGAATGGAAATTCCAAAATTTTATTGGCATGGTGAATGAATTTGGGTCTATAGATGGCTAAATTACGAGTTATAGTGCATCCATGGATAAAAATGGAAGCAGCTGGGTGAAATTGGGCAAAAGCCCCAAATTTTACAGTTAGTTTCATAGGGAATTCGACATGCAGGAGTCAAATTATAGGTGTTGGGGTTGAATATATTGTTACAAGATCTGAAATTGATCCATAAGAAGATTAATCATAGAGTTAATGGTGGTCATAGGAAGAATTATGAATTAGGGCATTTTCGGGAAATTTGTGAAATTTTCAAAATTTGGCAAAATTAGGAAAATTTGGGAATTTTTCCATATCGTTGACATCAGCATGACGTGGGGGACACATGTAAGATGACATGGAAGACAGGTGACGTGTACTACCATGGTGGAAGGTACATGGTGGCATGGTAGCATGAGTGGTAGGTGACATAGAGCCCCAGGTGGAGGTCATTGTGGAGTTTGTGTGGTAGAGCTTCCCGCTTGACAGAACCCAGAGCCGAACCCACGAAACCTCAATTGTGGTGGGGGAGGGGTCGAGTGGGTTATACTAACCAAGGAGGAGGGGGGCGCAATGTACAAATGTGTGATATGTCACCCCTGGCTGAAACTTTGGTTAGGTTTTGCGTCCCCTCCCCATTGTTTTAATGGTCAGCAGGCTTGGGGGGTGCAATGCGACATGGGTCGTCGATCGTCGTCAATAGCCATTGATGCCCACTACACCTTAGCCCATGGATGAAACCAATGTGAAACTCACACATTGGGAAGTATGGGTGTTATATGGGGCATGCCCATCCTCATGACCCAATAAGAAGATGCCACATGGACAACTAATAATTGTGGAGGCTCGAAAAAAAAATTAAGCACGCGTTAGTGAAGGGGAAAGAGATAAAGAGAAGGAACAAGGAGGTAAGAGGCCGATGAGGTAGGTCCAGAGTGGTCAGGATATAACATGGAATCCTTCTATAGGTTCCACGTAGACTCAGGTGTCACGCCAGCATTCCAGTCGGCATAAGGGAGGATATAATTATAAAAAAATTAATGAAAATTTCCAAAAAAATTCGGTATTTTCCAGGTGTTTAACTAGGATACCATTTTTGGAAGCCTAAATGACATTTTTCAGAAGTCAAATTTGAAACTATATATCCTTTCTAATGGTGTATACAATTCATCAAATTTGAAATTGTTTCTAACAATGTATACAATTCGTCAAATGAAGTTAGTACGAGGGATTTACAACCCAAACAGTGGAGGGTAAATTTTAACCCCCAGTTAACTTCTGAGAGACATAACTTTCAGCTCAGAATTCAGATTGAGGCATGAGTATAGAAATTGGAAATATGATTCAGAGGAGAATAACATGGAATTATTATAATTTTGAAAATTGTGATTTAAATATTCATAAATTGAACAGAAAAAGGACATGTAGCATTAACTCACAAATTTTATGATATGCATGTTTCTAACAAAATGGTTGCTTGCACATTTTGCAGAATTAGGGGGGTATAAACATATCAATTCAAGATAAGAATGCATATTCAATAAATGGAGGAAGAAGAGGGAGCCTTCAATCATGATAAAGAATCCAAATGAAAAAATATCAGTGTTGGTAATGAAAAGACATAATCAAATGGACACAAGGGAAGAGGGGAGAAAGAAACATTGATAGAGACTATGAGAAGCCTAATAATAGAAGTACATAGCTACAAAGTAGATAATGAGAGGCTGATAAGAGAAAAAAAAATCAAATAAATGATCAAATTATGCAAAGCCTAAATCAGTTGTAGAGGCAAACAAAGAATGGATCAAACTCAAGACAGGAGGAAGAGGGTAGATGTCATGAAAGAAGAGATAACTTAAAAATATTTGGTTATTCAAGAAGTGCTAGCATAAATCATAGACATTACTCACCTCCTTACTCAACAAGGAAATTTTATGCATCTGAAGATTCCATGAGTAGTCCATAGGTGTCTTATGTTAAGCACCAAATAAAAAGACATGAAATGGACAATTTGCAAGGAGAGTTGAGGAAGCTTAAGCCACCATCCTTTGATGGTGAAAGAGAAAGGGAAGATGATGTTGAAGCATGGTTGCTTGGATTCAGGAGGTATTTTCAATTGCATAACTACTCATAAAACCTAGAATCCAGAATCACCACTTACCATTTACATTGAAAATTTGATATGTGGTAGGATAAACTTAAGCAAGTTGAGCACAAAAATGTGAAAAAATATCACTTGGAAGAAATTCAAGAAACATTTTTAGAAAGAGTACCTTTCATAGCACTTCTATGACAAGAAAATGCGAGACTTCTTTGAACTCGGGATGGGAAGCATGACCATGGAAGAGTATGGAAAGAGTTTCTTGGGACTGATAAAGTATGTGGGGTTTATAAAATATGAGAAGTTGAAAATAAAAAGGTTTTTGAGTGGACTTCCTTCATTTTATAAAGAGAACATTCAATATGATGAGCCCAGGACATTAATTGAGACCATCAGGAAGGATAAGTACCCATATGAGCAAGGAACGAGCATAGAGTCTTTGCCCAAATAAAAATCAAAGAAAGAAAGGATTCACACCTCCTTTCAATAGAAATATCCCAAATAAAAATCAGCAAGACCAACATGCTAAGGATGAATACAAGAGAGAAGACTCCTTGGGAAAAAGGGGGAGACCACCAATCCAATGTTGGGGATGCAAAGAAGATCACATGTACAAGGATTTTCCTCACANATATGGGAAGAATATATGCAACCTTAGAAGATCGACAAGTAGAGTACTAATCCAATATCATCAAGGTGTAAGGTAAGATCATTAATAATAATGTTACTATTTTAATTGATTCAAGAGAAATACATTGTTACATTGATCCTAAAATAGTGGATAGATTACATTTGGAGAAAATTAATCTTGAGAAATCAAGTTTGGTTCAGCTATCCACTGGAACCAAAATAAGGATCAATGAGGTTGTTAGAAGTTATCCAATAAATCTTAGTGGAGTGAGTACTAATGTTCATATGAATATTATACCATTGGGATATTATGATATTCTAATTGGAATGGATTGGTTGGACAAGCATCATGTTGTCCTATATTGTCATAACAAGACATTTATATGTCTTCGTGTAGAAGGAAAAAAAAACATTGTGAAAGGAATTCCAAGACCCATTTCTATAAGGGATATTTCAGCCTTATAGCTTAAGAGATGTTTCAGGAAAGGATGCCAATTGTATGCAACCCATGTGGAGGATCTAGAAAAGAAAAAAGAGTCAATCCTTGAATATTTTTCAATACTGCAAGAGTTTGAAGATGTATTCCAAGAAATACCCGGATTTCCACCAAAGAGAGAGATATATTTCTCTATTAATTTAGTACCAGGAGCTTCCCCAGTATCAAAAACACCTTATAGAATGAGTACACCAGAATTAAAACAATTACAAATGCAGCTAGAAGAATTGTTGAAGAAAGGGTACATACATCCAAGTGTTTCACCTTAGGGAGCACCAATACTCTTTGTCAAAAAGAAGGATGGGACATTGAGGCTATGTGTTGAATTTAGATAGTTGAATAAATACACAGTGAAGAAAAAATACCCTCTACCAAGAATCGATGACCTCTTTGATCAACTAAGAGGAGAAAAGATATTTTCAAAGATAGACTTAAGATTATGATACCACTAGGTAAGAATCAAGGAAGAATACATCAATAAGACAACATTTAGAACCATGTATGGGCATTATGAATTTGTAGTGGCTCCATTTGGGCTGACCAGTGCACCAACTATCTTTATTGTGATTAATGAATGGCATATTCATAAATTATTTGGATAAGTTTATCACGGTATTCTTGGATGACATACTTATCTATTCTAAGTCAAAGGAAGAGAATGAACATCCCTTGAGATTGGTATTGTAAGTGTTGAGGGAACGTCAGTTGCATGCCAATCTTAGTAAGTGTTCTTTTTACCAAGAACAAATCCATTAATTAGGACATATTATTTTAGAACAAGGTATAGCAATGGATCCAAATAAAATTGAATCCATTAGAGGATGGCCAACACCCAAGAATGTTTTAAAAGTCAGATCTTTTATGGGATTAGTTGGTTACTACATAATATTTATAGTAGGGTTCTCTAAGATTTATCATCCCATCAATTCTTTTCAAAACAAGGGAACTAAATTTGAATGGACAGTTGAGTGTGAAGAGAATTTTAATTTGTTAAAAGAATTACTTACTAGTGCACCTATTTTAAAGATTGCTAATCCAAATGAAATTTTTGTTGTATGTACAGATGCATGCAAGGCACGACTTGGTGGACTTCTCACTCGAGATGGACATGTCATTGGTTATGAGTCCAAAAAGCTTAAAGAACGTGAGAGGAACTATGCCACACATGACTTGGAACTTGTTGACATTGTTCATGCATTGAAGATGTGGATGCATTATCTCATGGGAAATATATTTTAATTAATAACAGACCATAGTGGTCTAACATGTCTTTTTGAACAACCAAATTTGAATGTCAGGCAAATGAGATGGCTGGAATTTGTAAGTGAATACGATTTCAAAATAAAGCATATCAAAGGAAAAGAAAATAAGGTTGTTAATGCATTCAGTAGAAGATCTCATGCATGCTACAACCATTAGTATGCATCAGTCAGATTTGAAGAGCAGAATTTTAGATGTTGTTGTTATAGATCAGCATTACCTGCAGGTAAAAGAAAGCTTACAATAGGAAAATGTACAACAAAAAATCAAAAAATATGAGATGAAGGAAGATGGATTACTTATGCATAAAAATAGAATTTATGTTCCTAGTTCCGGAGAACTTAGGAATTTGGTATTAAAAGAAATGAATAATGTTATGTACGTTGGACATCTCGGTTACCAAAAAAAAATTGCAGCAGTAAAAAGCCAGTTATTTTGTCCTGGAATGAAAAAATATGTTGTTGATTACACTACTACGTATGTATGGAAAAACTGACGTCATACTCCAACAATACAGATAAAATCGGTCATACTATCATATTTTATTTGAAATTTTTTGTATTTTTTTTTAAATTCCCCGATGTTCATTAGATAGCCAACGAATGTGCCTTAATCTTCAGATATCTGACTCATAATTACATTTCGTTAGGTATCTTATGCCCTGATACACCATCGAATATATGATGGTTGATCAGGTCAAATGTCCCCATTATTGACTTTGATGAAGTCACTATTTTGTGACTATTAAGCAACGTCTCTCTGGTCATTAGTCATCGAAATTTCGACAAAAAAGGGATATATAATTTAAAATTTTTGAAATATTAGAGACGTTCGATGTTGTTTCTATACTAGCGACGGTTTGCAAATTAGGTTATATATAGGGGATATTTTTTTGGTCATAATTGTTGGAGTTACTTCAAACACACCTAGGATTTCTTTTTCATAAGGTTTTTCCTTGTTTATTAGTCATAATTAGGTATTATCCAGTCTCCTATATTTTAGGCGAGAATATTCCACCTGGAGAATATTGTCTTTCAGTTGACACTTCAGTTTGACTAGTTGAATTGAGTTTAGATGTTGCATTGGTTTTGTCACCATGCAACATTAGGATCATCACCATGATAATTCAAACTTTCCTTGGTATCATCACTAGACTAGTGCATTACCCTTGATTCCATGAGTTAACTCCTCACTACTCTATGTTCAGTCAGTTAACTGAAGACTAGTTGACTAGTTATCTCAAATACGTGGCAATTCACTCCCGTAACTCCCTTAGAGACTAGACTAGGTGGAAATTCACTCCCATAACTATTGATGTGTGTCTATATCACTCTATACCACCACTATGGCACATTGGTTCTCCTCCAATGCACACTCATTGAGTTATACAAAGTATATCATGTGTAAAATATTCATTATTCATAACGGTTAATGATAATTCTTTCATTCTTCTCTTCTTCTTCTTCTTTCTCAAATTATATATGAAAATGTGTGTATTATTGTTTAGAAATATCTATTCTTTGTAGTTTCAACACATTTACATGGTATCAGAGCCAACAGACTGCTAAGAAAAATCTACACCAAAAAATTTTGCAGGTACAAGAGATTGAAGGTAGCGGAAAGATGGATTTCCAAAAATAATTCATTCTTACACCTTACAACTATTTTGCACGGAAGGAGAAAATGGCCATACATCTCTAAACCAAAGGGTTGTACAGGTTAACCTTAAATACATATACAAAACTGACATCATCCATAGAAAATTCCAAGTATTTAAATCACATGGATGGGGCACTCAGAACAATTTGCAGTCTTATTTCTCCCGATCTCCTTTTTTACATGTCTTCCTGTAAAACTCCCAATGAAGCCTGGACCACCTTGGAAGGGCTCTTTGGAAGATATGATGAGATGAGGGGACATATGTTGGAGGTGGATCTTCTCACATTGGATCCAAAAATCTTTGAAAATATCCAAGATTTCTTTACAAAATTCAAGGATTTACTGTCACAACTCAAAGCTTGCGGGGTTGATAAATCGAAAGAGGAGAAACAAATGGTTCTCACCATTCTCTCCAATATTGGTCCTGAATTCTTTTTATTTGTATCCACATTCCATTCTTTTAGATTCACCTCTGGAGCCACCTGGAATATGCCTTCTCTTGAGGACTTTATCGAATCCCTGACACAAGAGAAAACCAAGCTCATCAACATGGGAACAATAAAATGCCCAAGGCCGCATGCACTCACTGTGCATTATGGAAGCCACAAATATCAAAAATATAAATATAAATATAAATATAAATGGAAATATCATNATGCCCAAGGCCGCATGCACTCACTGTGCATTATGGAAGCCACAAATATCAAAAATATAAATATAAATATAAATGGAAATATCATGCACATCTGAAGAAGGAAGGGTACAGAAAACCCTTCACCAATGCCTCAGGATCCAAAGGGGAAAAGGGGAGAAATGCGCATACAGTCACAAAGAATTCCATTCAGAATCCACATGCATGAAAAAAAAATAGATATGATGTCTTAAATACTTTAGAAAAACAACCTTGGAGATCGCATCCCCGAGGGGGCCAAGAAGAAGAAGCCAGAAGATCTGAATTCTAGGAAAGGCAATTCTAGCCATACCTTGATTGCCATCAACTCCTCTCCCGATGCTTGGATCGTAGATTCAGGAGCATTACATCATATGGCTTCCTCAAAAGAATTATATTCTTCTTTGGATGCATGCAAAGGTCCTCCTATTCTGATGGGGGACAACTCTTCTGTCGAAGTCACCGGCAAAGGAAGGATTGAACTCACCAACGGAAGCTTTGAGAATGTGTTACACGTTCCCAAACTTTCTATCAACCTTATCTCCATGTATCAAATGATGAATTTCGGCACTGGAAATAAATTCATATTCACACCAAATTTTTTGGACATCTACGACATGAAAACCAACTCCAGGGTTGCTATCGGTGAGGTAAATCATCAATATAGATTGTATACATTTTCTGAATTCATTGAACCTGATTCTGCTTTACTGCTTACTCATGCTGATGAAAGTAGTAGGATATGGCATGAAATGTTTGGACATTTGAATTTCAGATACATGAAACATCTTAGCAAGAAAAGGTTGGTTAATGGTCTATCAGACATCCATTTCTCCAAGGGAGTATGTGAGGGACGTGTTCTCGAAAAACACCCTAGAGAGAAATTCGACAAAGGAAAGTCTCAGCGAGCTTCCGCACCTTTAGATCTAATCCACAGTGACCTTATGGGTCCTTTTCCACATCCATCCATAAACAAAGTGAGGTTTGTTCTCATTTTTTTTGATGATTTCTCACGTTTTACATGGATCTACTTTCTCACGCAAAAATTCGAGGTCTTTCAACGCCTCAAAGATTTCAAAGCCTTGGTTGAGACATAGTCTGGAAAGAAGATCAAAGTTATTCGAACTGATAATGAGGGACAAAGTTCTCAGACCGACTCATCATTGAGTGTAGTGTCCAATTCAAGGAAAGTGTCTCGCATGTACCTCAGCAGCCGCATGAAGACACCTTCACTCTTCCACTTGTCCGAGATGATGAGCATGCACATGCCAACTCTTCTTCAGATGAGAGTTATGATTCAGAGGACTCAGATGATTTAGATTCAAAGTCAGTACAGTCTGATGCAGAGTCAAAGCATCTAGATGCAGTTGGAGAGCTAGAGTATAGGCCCAAGTGGGCACAAACTACTCTTCAATATGTAGGGGATCTCATTGGTGATATAGCTGATACTAGGAGGAATCGATCTGATTTTGAGGAGCCTCATGTTGCACTCACTTCCACTGAACCATTGCCCTCCAGGCATATTTTCTTGGTTTAGTCTTTAGATCCACAGTCTTATGGCGAGGCTGCTGGAAATCCATTTTGGGAATCTGCCATGCAGGAGGAGTACAACCCCCTCCTCGAGAAACAGACTTGGGATCGGGTTCCCCTTCCTTCTAGGAGGAAACTTGCCAGATGCAAATGGGTCTACAGGACCAAGAGCACAGCGGATGGATAGATCAGTAGATACAAAGCCAGTCTTGTCGCCAAAGTATTTCAGCAAGTTCATGGTATTGACTATGATGAGACCTTCGCTCTAGTTGCGAAGATGGATTCCATACGATTGGCACTTGCCATTTTGGCATCCAAGGGATGGGAAGTCCATCAGGTTGACATGAAGAATGCATTTCTTCACGGTGATCTCTCTAAGGAAATCTACATGGAGCAGCCCCAAGGATTTATGCAGGACTCATCTTTGGTATGTCGACTGAAGAAGTCCCTTTATGGCCTCAAGCGGGATCCGAGACCATGGTATGCCAAGATGGAATCCTACCTGTTGTCACAAAACTTTGTACGTTGTAAATCAGACCCAAATGACTACATGCTCAGGATGGTTGTTTCACTTCTATTTTTAGTTCTGTATGTTAATGATTTGTTGATCATTGGTTGCTCAACTTCAACGATTGTTACAGTCAAGAGGATTCTACATGACAGGTTTTTGATGACGGACATGGGTCCACTACACTTCTTCCTTGGAATCGAGATCAATTAGGATGTATCGAGAATCAAATTGTCTCAGGCCAAGTATGCACGAGATTTCCTTTAGATATTTCACATGACATACTACAAGTCTGCTCTTACTCCTTTCCTATCAGGAGTCAAACTTGAGGATGGTGGGGAGACTCCACTGGTTGATAGCACACTATACAAATAGCTAGTGGGGAGCTTGTTGTATCTCACACACTCCAAACCATACCTCTCCTATGCATTTGGCGTAGTTTCTAGGTTCATGCAGGAGTTGCATGAGCTACATTAGAAAGATTCAAAGTGTATCCTTTGATACATTCAAGGCACCATCACCTTTGGGATTCATTATGCAGCAAAATCTACATTATATCTCATCAGGTTTACTGATTCTAACTGGGTTGGTGATAACATTGATCGCAAGTTCACATCTAGTTACTCACTCAGTCTTGGTTCTGGTCCTATATGTTGGTCGAGCAAGAAGCAAGCTGCCATTGCTCTATCTTCATCCGAGGAAAAGTACAGAAGGGTAGTTAACATAACCATTCAGGCTATGTGGCTACAACATTTTCTCACAGAATTGGGAATTCAGTTTCATCGGTCGATTGTCATCTGGTGTGACAACCAGAGCACTCTAAAGTTCTGCAGAGATCCATTTTAGAGGTAGCAGACAAAGCACATCGATATCCACATGCACTACATTTGGTACTTAGTACATGAGGGGATCATTGACTTACAATTATGTCCTTCAATAGAATAGACGACAGACATATTCACCAAGACCTTCACTGAGCAAAACTTCCATTCTCTGCGAGGTCATCTTGGAGTGAATGACACAATTGCCTAGAAACTGTAGTTCTTCTTTTTACATACATTGTACTTTAGGAGTGGGGTTTTCCCATGAGGTTTTCCCTCTTTCCTCACTTTATTTTCAGTGTATCTTTTGTATTTGGGTACCTAACATGGCCTCATTGCCAGAACCCATTATTTATTTTCACCATAGTGATGTTCAATGGGGGTGTTGGAGTTACTTCACACACACCTAGTATTTCTTTTTCCTAAGGTTTTTCCTTGTTTATTAGTCATAATTAGTCATTATCTAGTCTCCAATATTTTAGGCGAGAATATTCTCTTTCAGTTGACACTTCAGTTTGACTAGTTGAGTTGAGTTTAGATGTTGCATTGGTTTTGTCACCATGCAACACTGGGATCATCACCATGCTAATTCGACCTTGCCTTGGTATCATCACCATACTGGCACATTACCCTTGATTCCCTGAGTTAACTCCTCACTACTCTATGTTCAATTAGTTAACTGAAGACTAGTTGACTAGTTAACTCAACTAGGTGGCAGTTCAATCCTGTAACTCCCTAAGAGACTAGAATAGGTGGCATTTCACTCCCGTAACTGTTGGTGTGTGTCTACATCACTCTAGAATACCACTATGGCACATTGGTTCTCCTCCAGTGCACACTAATTGATTTATACAGAGTATATCATGTGTAAATTATTCATTATTCATAACAGTTAATGAGAATTATTTCATTCTTTCTCTCCTTCTTCTTTCTCAAATTCTCTCTACAAATGTGTGTATTATTGTTTATCTAGATCTATTATGTGCAAGTTCAACACATTTACAATAATAGAAAAAAAATAAATTATGTTAATTGTATTACAAATAATTAAACTACTAAGGTTAATTTTTGAACATAATCATCACTAAACGATTGGTAAGGAAAATTGTCACATAACTTTCCTCTAGGAGGACAAGGAAACGTGAGATCTACATTGGAGGCTTTGGGTGATCGAAAATGTTATTGCCCTTGTAAAACGTGCAGGAGCTATAATAGAAGGAGAATTTTAATAAAAATAGCTAAAAAACATTATACATCGTATGGACACCTTGAGGGCGGGCATAAATATCGTCCTTTGGTAAGTTATTCATTATATGTATTTATATTGCAGATTGTTTTTGTAAACATTTATATGTTAAATGTAGAAAAAAAATAATGATTTTTTTTTTCTTTATGAATATATTCTATGTACACAACAAATTGAGAGTAAGTTAAGAATAGAAGAAGTAGACATAAGATGTATATTTTAATTAGGTTTTAGGGTAGGGTTTAGTGGTTAAGAGTTTTATGGTTTAACGGTACAGAGTGTAAGGGGTTAGGGGTTAATATTTTAGTGGTTTACATGTTAATAAGGCAATTAAGGCTAAGTGGTTAAGGGTTTAGGGTTTAAGGTGGGTTTAGGGTGCTTAGGTCCTATGGGAATTAGAGGTTAATGGTGTTTTAGGGAGTAAGAGTTAGGGATTAAGTGATTAGGTCAGGTTAGTGGTTAATATTTTAGGGGATTAGGAGGCTAGGGGTTATTGTTTAAGGGTTTAGGGGTTAGAGGTTAAGGGATTATGGGTTAGGGGGAATGGGGTTAAGGTGTTAAGGATTAGGTGGATATAGTCTGAGGGGTTAGGTGATAGGGATTAAAGGGTTAGGGGTTAATGGTTTAGGGTTTAGGGTTGGGTTAAGGGTTAGGGATCAGAGGGTTATATAAGTTGATCTCAACCCCTTATAAATTGTGGTCTCCAAGTTGTGGGAAAGTTGTCATCAAATTAAAATCTGTGGTCACCAAGTGAAATCAAGGAAGAATATGACATAATGATGAAAGTGAAATAAGAATAGGTTCTTTTTGTTGGTTGTGACTATATATCTCACAAAATGTCTCTCTTTATACATGTCAAAATAAATGCCAGGAACATGGAGCGAATATTGAAGATCAAGTTAATGATCCTATGGAAGAAGATGATGATGCTAATAACACAGTTGAAGAAGATGGGACAAACATATTGATCCAAAAGAAATTTAATAATGTTGGAATGGATGATGATGATGATCAGCTTGATGGTGTTTTTTATATACCTATACTTGAGAAGGAAACACAACCTCTTTATGAAGGCTCCAAAACAGGTCTTCTTTCTATTATATTGTTGTTGGTGAACTTAAAGGTTATGAATGGTTTGTCAAACACTTGTGTCACACGGCTCCTAAGATATGTAATATATTTTTTCACATTTGGTACACGATGATAAAGGCTTTATTTTTCCTCTATTTTTATTGTTAGTTGATCATCTGTAAAATGTGGATGCAATATGTGCGATTAATATTCTTTACATTAACCAGTATTGATTTTTTATGTTGTAGATTGTTAGATGAATTTATGTTACCACCATCAAATGTTTTATGTCGCACATACCAATATTTACATGCCATTGTGAAATATATTGGAATGGAGTATCAATCTATTCATGCATGTCCTGATGATCGTATTTTGTATTATGGAAAAAAAAAAGGTGCCTCACAAGGTTCTTTGTTTTATATTCCCATAATTCCACGTTTGTGGTGAATTTTCAAGTGAAAAAGCATAACACATTTTATGAATTACTATGCAAAGAATAGAAGTAAATATGGTGTTCTTAGAATGTCTACAGAGGGATATTCATTTAAGAATTTAGAGTAAATGTGGCCACATTTTAAAGTCGAACCTTGTAATCTTAAGATTTCATTGGAAGTTGACGGTGTTAGTCCATTTGGAGAGATCAAATCTACTTACTCAGTGTGGCATGTTTTTGTTATCAACAATAACATTCCTCCATGGATGTCAATAAAGAGGGAGCACATAATGTTGGCAATGGTTGTTCCAGGTATTTGTTGAGATAATTTATTTTAACACGGTAACATCTCATTTGTCTACCACAACATTTTTGAATACTCAATAGCTCAAGAAAACCCTAGGCCTTCCTGGCCAGCCCTCCCAACTCCCTTCGACCCTCTCATGGCCTCAGAGAATTCGTATATGGATACCCCTCCAGAATTCCAAGATGAATTTGTCGCCTTCAAGGCCCTCGTGGGTATGCTTTTCCCTCGCCCGACTCGGCCCAGCACCTCTCAGTTTGTCAAAAAATTGGAGCAGATCTCGAAAATCTCAATCCCCGGCACCATTGTGAGAAGAAAATCCCTTTCCTTCGCCTCACCAACACTCATTGGTCAATTCATGGGCCTTTGTCCCTCACCTCGGAAAATAGATCTTTGGATTGAGTAGAACTGGCATCCCCTGGTTCAAGGACATATGAATCACTTCTTCTACGGTAAGGGATTCTATATTTTTTATTTTGAGCTTAAATCAGATAGAGATCTCATCTTCAGGAATGGCCCATATTTCTTTGGCCCAAGAGGACTATTTAAACAAATAAATGCCTGACTTCAACCTAGAAAACGATATTCCTTCAGCTGTGCCAGTATGGTTAAGGCTTCCACACTTTCCTTTTCACTGCTGGGGTGATGAAGTTATGAAAAGCATAGGAGACGCCCTAGGGAAATACATCAACAGGGAAGAGCCCAAATCCAGCCTCTACTCCTATGCTAGGATCTGTGTAGAAGTAGATCTAGAAAAAGGGCTCCCATAAGCAATCAAGTTAAAGCTAGACGACTGGATTCACATCCAAAAATTAGACTATGAACAACTTCCATTCAAATGAAAATATTGCCATGAATATGGTCAATTTGCAAAGAACTGCCCAGCAACAAGAAGTCCTCAGAAATTGAAGCACCCCCACAAGAATATGGATGGCAACAGGTCCACAAAAAAAACACCAGCGGAAAAAATAACAGACCTCGTCTAGGATCTTCAGGCCCTCAACCCACGGCAGAACCCAACAAGAAAAATAGTACCTCGAAATCCCCACCCAAAAAGGATCCTTCTTCGATCCCCAATCCTCCCCTCAGTCGTAACCCCTATGAACCGCTAGGAGAAACCTCCTCAAAGAAGAACCCCTCTCCAGTTATGAATTCTTCCTCCCCTGGCCCACCCGTAATCAACACCATTAATGAATCATTGTAACGACCCTGCTTAAATAAATGTAAAGGATTATTAATTATAATTAAATTGATAATCTGATTATCCTAAGATGTTAACTAAACAATAATTGTTCTTATATAATATTAACTAATTAATTATCATTAATTATTTGTTCATAATTGTCAATGGTTAATCAATTATTAATCAACTCTTTAATTATGTGAGTAAAGA
>JZKD02S0839280.1:203667-222466 GCA_000966675.3 Picea glauca
ATGTATGTATGTATGTATGTATGTATGTATGTATGTATGTATGTATGTATGTATGTATGTATGTATGTATGTATGTATGTATGTATGTATGTATGTATGTATGTATGTATGTTACATATACAACATATTTAAAACCCACACGTTGTATTCAACCCCATTTGACTATAAACAACACCCACAATGACACATTTTGACCCACTGCAAAATAAACCCTTAACCTTGCCAAACGATTCACGGAGACAGACAGAAACCCCACCCAGCTGCTAAACGATAAAGAGACGGAGATAGAGACCTGCCACAGAGACAGAGAGGCGTGAAAAGAGACATGGTGACCCCACCAAGGAGCCACAGAGACAAAGAGAAATAGAGCAGCCAACTAGACCAACAATGACTTCCGGATTGGTAAATTTTTCACTTTGTCCTTTTCAAATTTCTCATTTTGAAGTGCGCCATGGATTCTAAAGGGTTAAATTTCTATAGGGTTTAATCCATGTTAAATTTCAGGTTAAATTTCAGTATCACTATCTCTATGATGTCTGGTAAACCTTCTCTCAAATCCATTTCCACCAAAATCCTTGTTACTACCTTGTATTGGTTTGACAAAGAACGTCCATCAAAGTTTATAAAAGTCCCCAAGTTATTTCCCATTGCTTTCAATACCTTACTTTCCATAATTCTAAAGGCATGCTTGGTATTTTGAGCCATATTAGTTGTGAATTATTTTTTTGCTTCCTCAAGTTGAAATAGGGTGACTATATTTTTAGCACTAATAGAGTAGAACCCCAATGCCATTTATCTTGGATAATTTTTCTTGTGTCGACTCTTGTCTATAATTCAAAATCTAACCATACTTTGGTTAGAATGTGATGCTTCGCATATATCTGAGTTTCACATTCCACACCCTCTCCATCCAATGATACAATGTTTTTTTAAATACCATGATACCATAAAACCTTTGGTAAGTACTATTTCACTTAGTTGCAAGACTTCCCCCATGGTTATGTCTTAACCCAGTACCAATTTAACCTTGTCGTATTTAATCCTTATGCATTTATTTCTTCTAATTTCCAATATAACCTCTACATGAGGGCCTTTCTTCTCTCATAACCCTCCTTCTAACACTTTTATACTAAGGGGGTCAAATTCTAAGATTTTTCCTTGGATATGGTTCTACCATAGGGCTCCTCCACCATCCTTTCCTTACACCAATTTATAGGTTCTATGGAGTTCCTAATGTCACGGACTCCCTTAGGGATTGAAATTACATTCTCTAATGTGCATTGAAAGTAGTGTTTTTGATACACCTCTTCTAGCTCCTATGCATTTCCTCCAACTTGTACTACATTTTATCTACCTTTACAACTATGCACTTCCATCAACTTGAGAGATTCAAGAATTTTTATATAGAGATTAGTATGCTCCTCATGTGCCTTCCCCCTTATTTGACTTGACACTCCTAATGTGACTTTCTCTTAAACTTGTAGTGGGTAAAATGTTTAGTTTGTCTAATGTTACAATTGACTCCCATTCTTTATCAGTGGCCTTCAACCTAATAGGATTAGAGAAGGATGGGATTATTAGGTGTGGAGAATTTTTCCCTAGACTTGTCTCAATTCTTAACCCTGATTCTGAATCTTTCCATTATTTTATTAACTCCTCAATTGACATGAAGATGGACTTCACTAACTCCTCCTCACCATCCTCCAAATAATCCACAAGTACTCCTCCTAAATGTATCTTGAATTCTCATGTGTGTGTAGATAGATAGATAGATAGATAGATATAGTCCCTTTGGGTTGCCATTTGATACTCTAGTTGACAGTTACAACCATACTCTATTTGAAAAACCAAGGAAGAGGAGGGAATTTTGTAGGGTCCTGGTAAGGAATTGATGTACTCACTTAAAATGCTTAATACATTGGCAAGTGAAGGACTATATTTCTCTCATGAGGTCCTTTCTTCTCTCATAACCCTCCTTCTCTCATGGGAATATAAGCTTTGCATGAGGGCCTTTCTTCTCTCATAACCCTCCTAACACTTTTAAACTGAGGGGTTCAAATCCTAATATTTTTCCTTGGATATGGTTCTACCATAGGGCTACCCCACCATCCTTTCCTTCTACCAAATTATAGGTTTGTTGGAGTTACTAATGTCACAGACTCCCTTAGATTCAATTGAAAGGACATTCTCTAATATGCATTGAGATTGGGGTTTTGGATACACCTATTTTATATCCTATGCATTTCCTCCAACCTATCCTACATCTTATCTTCCTCTACAACTATTGACTTCCATCAACTCGACGCTTCGATAAATTTTATATCTAGCTTAGTTTGCTTCCCATATGCCTTACCCCTTATTTGACTTAACTTTGTTCTAACTTTCTCTCAAACTTGTAGTGGGTAAAATATTTAGTTTTTCTAATGTTACAATTGACTCTCATTATTTATAAGTGACCTTCATACTAATAGGATTGGAGAAGGATGGGATTATTAGGCTTGGAGAATTTTTTCCTAGACTTGTCTCCATTCCCTGCCCTAATTTTGACCCTTTTGACTCTTTCCATTATGTTATTAACTCCTCATTTGACCTAAATATGGAATTCACTAACTCCTCCTCACCCCTCCTCCAAATAATCCAAAAGTACTCCTCCTTCATGTCTCTTGAATTCCCATATGTGTGTGTTAGTCCCTTGGGGTTTCCATCTAATACTCTAGATGATGGTTACAACCATCGTCTATTTGAAAAACCAAGGAAGATGAGGGAATTATGATGAGGGTCTGGTAAGGAAATGATGTACTCACTTAGAATGATTAATACATGGGAAACTGAGGAACTATATTTCTCTCAATGGTGAAAAAATATTGAACTATCTTCCACTTATCACGATGATGATAACATGTCCAAATTTAGCATTGCGTTCAATTTTGTTACCTTAAGATAAGTAGCCATGAGTGGGGGGTGTCTATTTTGCTAAAGTCACCCAATATTTGCACTTTGCCACAGTTGTTCTTGTGTGCACTAGTGCACATATATAAGTGTGAGAAAAAACACTAGCATGTGGCTAGCAGGGGTTATATTAACTACATGCTTTCACTGACTGAACAAACCACCATTGAAAATATTAGTATATTTGACTTCGATAAAGAATAAAAGTATGTTTTTTAATTTCATTAATCAAGTCTTGAAGTTCTCAATTTCTTAGCAGTTAGTACCTCACTATTATATTTATCATTAATATCAATTCATTCAAAATCCTTTAACCAAGGCCACGTGCTCTCTTTTTATTAGATACTCACCTCATAATTATAGCATAAGTTAGAATAATCCCTCTAATTTGTCCCAAGCCAATGTCATTGATAAGTTAACATGATAACCATGTTGTATTTGAATCAACTTGGTGATTTGATAAGTTGATATTCAACATTCCACCTTTGACATTGACTTGACAAGTTGACAAATGAATCAACCTAATCAAATCAATTAAGAACACATATTACCCAATTGAAAGTTAAACCACGATGACATTTAACTTTGGACATGAAACATGGAATATGATATCCTCGCATCAAAGTTAATTGTTTAAAATGGTCCCCTAGGTGAACTAGATGCATATAGAGAATTATCAGCAGGTGGATTAGAGGGAAAACATCATGACATGACTATTTTTTCCATTTTAATTATGGGGATTTCCCCTCTTGGGAAGATATGAGAGATGATGAGAGAACATGATAGTGTTTTTTTTTAAATGAGAGCTCTCACATATACCTGATCATGATGGCAGGATTTTTTTGGTAGATTACTTATCTTCATCTCTTCTGGGGAGTGTCAAGGGGATCAATGAGGTGTTTATAATCAACTAGGGGAACCTCCTCTCGCCTCCCTTCACCATCCATTTTACATTTTCTAATTAAGGAAGTGAACATTGACCTCCTCATCCTTCATCTCATTCAAACGTATTGAAAGGACACCTTCATCAAGGTCACCATGATATTTTCCACTTTATCAACTTCTTTATTGAATTATCTATCTACTTTCCAAATAGAAGATATTTTGAAGCCAAAGAGCAGCTCCTTCACCCTATAATAGATGCACTTAATTTTTATACAAGAGGATTTTTCCTTAACTAGAAATATTGAAATATTCATCATGGAGTCCCTATAAACACATGAAATAGCACCATTCTTGAATTTCTAGAGAATTTGAATGTGATGAAGARTTGTTGCAACCTCGATAAGGTTATTTTATGTAGTACCTAGACCCTAGGAAAAATCATGGATCTATCCACCAATAGGGTCATATATGACACCTCCAACCCTAACTTTCCTAGGGTTCCTCTTTAAATACCAATAAAACAATAGTAATAATTCTCTCTATTTTCCCATCCAATCTTGTATTGTGTCTTTACCTAGATCTAGGTATGTATCAGAGGTCCTTTTTTTTATTTTTTTATTTAGGGAAGTTGAGGGTTTTGGAGCTAGACCCATATTTTGAGGGATTTTAATCAGCATACACTTCCCTTTCTTTAAATTTTAGTTTTTCTTTTGCCCTTTACAATTAATTTCCATACTCTCTCATAAAATATTTACTACTATATTGGAATTTGTTCTTTGGGGGATCACTTTCTTCTTAAATATGACATTTTTTCTAGTGAATGAAAATTTCCAAGGAAAAATCTTGAAATAATAATACAAAGATTCTTCATGATGGGATTACTTTTCATACATCCCAAGTAGAAGGAGTGTTACGCTATCAATGTTACTTCACAAGATTAAGTTCATAGATGGGTAGGTATTTTTTCATCACCTATAATGACTTCACAAATTTATTTTCCAAAAATTGTGTTTATTCTTTTCTTCATTTTCTTTGAATGGGAAGTGAATTGAGGGTCCTTGGGTTCCTCTTCTTTTAAGGTTTTATTTTTCTAGAAGCATTTTGTGAGCTAGAAGATAAAAGAAGGTATTGACCTTTGGGATTGATTCCTTGGGCCAAATGTGATCCAAGATCTTGTCTTTTGGATTGGAGATGTGTTATTCCAATTGAATAGAGAGGTATTTAACTAAGTAGAAGCATGATTTTTTTTCCCATACCAATACATTTGACGTCTTCTCTAGGCTTATGGGGGCCTAGAGTTTTAGACAACTAGTATTGATTTGTACTATGTCCATAAAATATTAGGCATGTTTAGTTCTTACATTGATTTCAACCTATACCATATAAATGATTTATTATTCCTCTTAGACACACCTACAAGATTCACAATCCCATCAATAACACACCAAATACACAAATTAGATTCTATATGGTTTTCCCTTAGAGAGAGGGGGTTATGAAAGGATTTTATCTTCATAGATTCATATGTTTTTTTCATTCCCCGACATTCTTAAGATTTTATTATAGATAAACTATGAGGGATTACTTTATCTGTCTCCAAATTGAGGATCCATGGGATTTCTAACTAGTGTTCTCTAGGATTCCATGCCTTTTCCCCCAGTTGGAAGTACTTTATATGTAGTACTTCCTTTCATTGTGCATTACCTCCAAAAATTGGGTTCTATATAATCTTTGGTCCCATAGCCTTGTTCACAGTGTTGGTCTCTCTAATATTAAGACCTCATGCTCCTTAAGCCTAATATTTTCCACAATTGAGTGAATAATGTTTTTCTTTGTTTATTATAGATAACTAGGAGGGATTACTTCATCTGTCTCCAAATTGAGGGATTACTTTATTGATGCATGCACTCATAATTCATTCGGCTCCCCTTGGGAATACAAATTGAGTTTAATGTTAAAATTGGATTGTTATTGGGCCAAATATGTTTAATGGGTACAAGTGGCTTCTTGTTCTCTAGCCAAAATTTCATAGAAGGGGATGCCCCAAAGTTGTGTTTGAGCTACATGTCCATAATGAGGCATTTTGAAATAAATAAATAGTAAATATGGGTGGCTCTATAGGATTAGATTGAGACCCTAGTGTTGATGGGATATTTCCCCCGCGATTATGGGTCAAAATTATAGCAGATCAAGACTGTATGGAGATGATAGAAATATTCCATCCAAGACAAGCATACAAAAACTGAAAAAATAACTACTTTACAAGGAGAATTTAGGGAAGGATGATGGAGAAAGGGTGCACCTTAGGTGTCTCATTTGATGTCGATCCCACTCCTTTCTCTTGAAAAACTCTAGATACTTTTTTGGAACCTGCAAAATGTGCATGATACCAAAGCTGCTACGAAGGTAGTTACACGATCAAAGGGTATACATGTCATATATCATATTGAAAGTACACTTAGTAAGCAAATACATACAATGAACACATTATAGGAGGGAAAACAAACTCTTCTATTAACACCAAATCAGAAAGGTAAGTTACAATGTTGTCTCGCCTTTACCACCGTCTTGAAGCCAACTATCCGGGTTCCTCCAAGAACCCCTCAAGAATCAACTCAACCACTATGTTCTTCCTTGAGTGGCCCAATTAGGGATAAGGATACACCCAATATCCATATAAATAGGGAAGAAATGTTGGAAAAGGAGTTTCCAGATAACAGGGGGTTTTTCTTAGAGGATTATAGGAAAGGGAGGCTTGCTAGATGCTGGCAGCATAATATTGCACCAAGGGAATTGACCTCTCCTTAGACCTCAAGGGTGATTTTATCTCTTCCCTAGGAGGTTGGGGGAGTTGGATTCTATTTTGTATGGGAAAGGGACGTTAGGAAATGATCCCAACCAAAAAACCCACCCAAAAATATGAGATTATTTTATTTTTCACACATTTTGAGGGCATCTGCAGGTTGCAAGCGTGAGAGTCACGGATGTACGTGATTTTCACTAAGGAAACCTGTGGATATGCTCATAAGACATGTTTTTTAGATGATTTTGGAGAGGTAACATGGGAAAATCTATAGCAATATTTGGGAAAGGGTTAGGCCATGGCACAAATGCATAGGTGTGGCATTTTGTGCTATAACAGATGCCCCCTAATGTGTGATATCATAAGGGGAAAATGATGGCCAAAAAACATTATAAACTCTAAGGGGAAAGGATGTATTGACGTATCCCTAAAGGTTCTTGAACAACCGATTCAAGAAAAATAACCATCAGCAAAGATTAAGCAATATTTTTGCTTCCCAAGTCGGGAATACCTATGCTCAGGAGTGATATAAGCATGGTTGCCAAAGAAATCACACTATGGATCCATGGTACATATTAAAGTATGAATAATTTCCATGAACAATACACAGTGGTTCCATGTGATACATATGAAGTAGTAACCATGGCCACGAGGAATACACAGTGGATACATGTCAAAGAATATCATAGCCACAAATAGATGCACAGTGGAGCTATGTATCAATATCAAGAATAGAGGATATCTGGAACCAAGAGAATGAACAAACTAATCCTCTGCAAGTACCAATGTCTATGAGGTGGCACCATATAATTTAGGAAGGAGCACAAAATATGTGGTGCTAGTACTTCACCCGAAGTCTTCACAACGATCTATCGTGGTACAAGTCTACACTATCTAAATAGATGTGTTGAAGTCGAACAAAGTGAGACATCATTTATTACTGGTCATTGATGTATATCTTTAACAAATGTGAGACAACCCATCGATGATGATAATGGGAGTCAAGGTACCATGGTACTATCTAAAAAGTGCAAATGAATGAGTTGGCATTGAGAGACTGGTATAAACTATCGAGCAGGGGACATTGAGGTATTCCCATTGTCAATAGAGAAGGAACCTTCCATTGATGACTGCAAGCCCCAAGGTACCAAACATAACTCTAGATCCCTCTCCCAGATCAAGATGTGTCGAAGTTTATGGGAGGGAACCCACTGGAAGGAAGGAATTAAGGCATTCTCCATCATCCAAAATGAGGGGTGGCGGAAGGCCAAAGATTTGGAAGAAATCAAACAAAGAGACTAATACTCGTGAATATGAGACTGACTTGGAAAGGTTGACTTGCAATGTCAGAGACTAACTGCGGAATGGTCAAAATAGGTTGAAAATTTTCCCTTCAACATAAGCACGACACATTATGTGACTTGGGAAGCATGACTATAAGCTGGGATACATTTGTGATGCAGGAGGCATCAATAAACGCTCCATATAGTTGGAATAATAACCAATCGGGGGAGAAAAAAATCAAAACAAGAAAAAGTCTCTTAAAATCATACTAAACCCAAAATGATCAAATACCAACTCAATATTGTGCTTTGTTCAAGGCCTACAAGACTGCTTCCAATAAAAGAGATAGATGTTTTCCCATTCTTTTTGGTTTTATTTTTATTTTTATTTTTTTGTCTTTTTCAAGTTATAGAAGCTTGAAAAAGAATAAAAGAATGTATCATACAGTGGATTGAATGATTTTCGCGGGAAATAAAACCAGTTCTTTAGTGCAAGGAACATACCTATGCTCAATGCAAGGAAGCATGTGTAGGATAAGGACACTCGGGGGATGTTCCCTCCAGGGGTAAGGTATCGAATCGCAAGGGCATTAATTGCAAGGTTGGGAATTGATAGGAATGCATAGGTGATTTTTTCAACGATAGCATGATGAAGCTGACATTAGGCCTAAAAGAACGAGTAGTCAATATGTAGATCCAATTACGAATCAAATTTGGGAAGTAGACCTCCCATAATGGTCTTTTTCGTAAGTTTAGTCTCCAAGGCTCGAAAAAGAATAAAAGCATACCAAGGAGAACTCTTTTGGTCATTGTGGGGCTAGAGTATTACTTAGTCCAGTCAGTCTAGAAAATAGTTAAACTTATCGAAAGGACATCTCTTCAAAACTTTTTAACGAGTGTGACAAAGACAAGATCACTCGACTATATTTTCATATTTAAGGAGTCTGAAAAGAGCTTAATTATGGACTCCCTTATTCTTTTCCGTAAATTTAGTCCCTTGAGCCCGAAAAAGTATAAAACACAACTTAGGAGAACTCTTATAGCCTGTAGACTAGAGTATACATTTTTCGTAAGTAGTCTTGTCCAGTCTAAAAAAGGGGTAAACTTGTGTTGGAAAGGTGTTCCTTCAGGTCCATTTAACGAGTGTATAAGGAACAATGTCACTCGGCAATATTTTCAATTTTAAGGAGTCTGAAAATAGCTTAACTATGGACTCCATAATGTTGTTGGTGAACAACATGTAATATAGGGGTCCCACGGGAAATGGACAAAATGAGAGAGAGTAAGAAGCATGAAGTTCAAACGCAAACTCTTGGAAGGACTAACCAAGACGCCCGAACCTAAAAACAATACTTGCAGCATGAGCACCAGAATAAAAAAGGATTTTATACTAGGTTGCCCATGGAAGGTAGGTTGTAACATCAATGGAATGATGCTTTTAATTGGAGAGAAAGGTTTCATCATTCGTTAATGGGGTTGAACCTAGGTTTAAATGGTAATGGTAACTGACAATGCAACAGTTCAAGTAAAATGAACCCTAATCCAAATTCCATTTATAATCGCATTTCCTACCTAGAGTCTTGTAAAGTACTCGTCCCATCGATGATAAAGGTACCGGAGAAAAGTTCAAAATGGCCTAAGGCCTGCAAAAATGGCAATAATGCTACAAAAAATTGATCATTAGTTGAAAATTTGGAGCAAAATAAGGAAACTTTAGGAAGTGGGTTTTCAAAATTTTAATAAATATTGATATATTTACCCATTTACCATTCCATTTTTACCATTTAACCCAAACAACCACCAAAGTGACCAAAACCCTTAGAGACAATATCGAGAAAACATGGAGCTTGGAGCAACTCCACTACTTTCCACCTTACAGAAGTAATTATTCTCACCTTATCTTGCATTCCATTTCTTCATTCCTTCAATTTCTTACAAATTTTAAGCTTAAATTCACTTTTTTAAACACAAATATGCGCATTCGTGGGTTTCCTTAAGGAAACCTATGAATATTCGGAGCTGGTGGAAACATCAGTGGCGGATACCTGCGACTGTTCAAACTGAAGGTGACGGATGCCCAGAAAAATATTCGAGAAAATAAGAATTGACTCAAAATTTCTTGGAAATTGAACAGGATGTCTATTCTTTGGAGAGAATGTGAACACGAAGAGGTGGATAGAGGAGTGTTTGACAATGATGAAGCAAAATAATCTCTATGTTCTTGCAGAATGTATAATTTTTTCCAAGTTGGAAGCATGAGGGCACAAAGCAGATTATTAAATCTCTTAATTGACTATTGGAACCCTGATGTCAAGGCATTCATGCTTGTTGGACAAACTTTGACCATTACTGTTGAAGACATTTACTTCATTATCGGTTTTTAGAGGAGAGGGGAATTGCCAAAATTCCAATATTGAGGAGGAGGCCAAAGTATCAACGATTTCATCAATGAGTATTGTGATGTCGGCACCAAGAAGAGTGGCTCTCAAGTGTCGATCAAATAGATCACCAACTTGAGTCTTTGAGTCATTTTATATACTCTGGTTAATATCGTGGGATCCAACTCCTTACATTTGGCATCACGGGTGAAAATGCAATATGGGGTTGAATTCCTACTCTCCATTATGTATGACTAGAGCACTACCATGCTAAACAACATGAAAGCACAACTTACAGATTGCAAGCTCGGGAAGGTGAAGAAATTTTTCTTCGCAAGTGTCCTGTGCACATTCTTTTTTGGGTGGGTGCCCATGATGAGCCCGCGGAAACACATACGAGGACACTTGTGACCATGGCCTTCCATGGTCCAATCGACCGAGCTCATATCTCGCTTAGGAAGTGGAAAAATGTCCAATCCATTTGATGATGACTTCTTTGGATGGTGGGAGTGAAAAACTCCTTTCATTGAGGACTACCCATATGCGGGCATCGATTTCACCAATGACCCAGACATCATCACCCCTTCTGGAGACAAGTTACAGGATATAGGTAACTTTTCTTTTTGTGTTATTTAATTTTTAATTTTCCAATATATGACTATTGCTATCATTTTGCGAGATCCAAAATACTAACAAGTAGTTTACTTTTAAGCAGATAGAGAGCCCTTGTGACAGGCTAACATGTCATGACATAGACGATGAGGGAGGGAGGAGGCAGGATCGAGCAATGATGTAGCGAGGACCTTGTGTAGTGTGGGCCAGAACTTTGAGGCCCTCATGCGCAATGTTCCTATGGATACCATTTATGACCTTCCTATAGGCATGTAGCGTCATGTTGTAGGGGTGCCCAGAACATGGGTCTGACTATTTCGGTGTTTGGAAAACATAGTTATTTGTTATGATAGGGTGCACCGACCTCAGGCCTAGGCATACGATATGCTCGTAGCACAATTTTTTTACTTGTCTAAAATTATATGACCTTCGGGGGCTAGGAGGCCCTATACTTTGTACTTTATGGATCTCATTTTGATATATATAAATTATTTTTGTGTGTTATATACATTTTGTATTTTACTTTCAAATGTTAATATTTACATGTGACTGTGTGTGCTTAATTTACTGATGATATAAATGCCAATCTAAAACATAATTAGCATAGGCATCATCTAATTTGTTATCTCTCCTATGCACATGTTCATAAGTAATAAAATCAAATGAAAGATCCAAAAGATGTACCTTAAGGAAAAACCGTAACAACACTGGATCATGTACTCGATATAGGCCATTTAATTGTGAAACAACCAATTGTGAATCCATGAACACTTGGAGGCAATTAATGCCACTTGAAAATGCATCTCACAAAATCTTGATAATTGTGTTATAATCGAAAACGTTGTTAGTAGTTTCCCCGAGACACACACCTCCAACGGACACTAGCTAACTAGAAGGCGAATAAATCACCCAAGCAGCGGATGTCAAGTGTCGAGTATGGAATCTAGTGCCATCCACAAATCTAAAGTAGATCATTGACTCCTCGGGCATCTTCCACACAACAGAATCACACCAATCACTAACGCAACAAAATTAGGAAGAAAACTTATAAATAAAGTTATATACAAGATAAGAAATATTTACAAACGTACTAATTCTTAATACCTCTGGATCAGCATAGTACTTCTTGAGATAGAGCCCATTTATGGGCTCCGGAAACACATTACCTTCATGGTCCGTGAGCTTGTAATATCCTTTTTCTAAAACATGTCGCACAACATAAGGGTCGTACCACATAGGGTTAAACCTTCCTACCCCGAGGGAATCCTTGTCCTGGTCGTAGACCAATACAAGGTCTCCCTCAAAGAAAACCCTAGGATGAACGGATTTATCGTATTGATACTTGAAACACTTCTTGTGTGCTTCGTTTGATAAAGTTGCATCTTGACGTTGATCGTCAAGATGTTCAAGATAAACTCATCCCTCCTCAAGTTGATTCATGTCAGGAAGGAGCTCAACTACTATCTTAAGCGAAGGGAATTCACATTCAATTGAAAAACCTACTTCCACTCCATGGAAAAATTGGAAAGGGGAGAAACCAGTGGCATTTTTTACTGAGGTCCGATAATCCCACAAGGTCGGGTATATCATCAAGTGCCAATTCATTCGAGTTGAATTAATCATTCATATTAGTATCATTTTTAATGAATTGTTCACGGATTCAACCTAATCGTTGGCTTTGGGATAGTAGGGAGACAAATGCTCCTGCCTAAATCCCAATTTTGATGTTAGCTCCGACATCATGCAGTTCTAAAAGTGACTTCCATGGTCGGTGACAATCTCTCTCGGAACCCCGAACCTAGCTATGACCTGATTAAAGATGAGTGTTGCAGTTTCCTCGTCATTAGAAAATGTCAACATGGCCTCAGCCCACTTAGTAAAGTAGTTGATGACCACAATAATGTAACAGTTCCCCCTAGCCGAAGTCGGGTGGCATGTCATGAAATCTACCCCCAACTTGGTGAATGGGTTAACCGTAGTAACAAGAAACATGGGAGCAGGATGTGCACGCATTTTATTACTGAATATATGACACGGGTGACACTTCTTAACCACTTTGATACAATATTTGAATATCATGGGCCAAAAGTACCTAGAGCGCAAAATATTTTGGGTTGTCTCCAACCCAGATAGCTAACCAACACATTCTCCGCTATGACATTCATACAAAACATCCTCCACTTCTTCAAAATTCAAACAACAATGAAGAATTGAGTCCACCCCATGCCTATACAGTGTGTCAGCGATGATGAGGTAGTTTTTATCCATGTGAGGAACTCGTTGTTGCTCGTCTCCTGAATAGTTTGGAGGAAACTTCAGAGTTTGGAGATATATAAGAATATCCCCATACCATGGGTCAGACAAAGAAATAAAGAAAATATGCTCATATGGAAACGAGTATATTGTTTCTCTTTCCTCACTCTCTACCGAGAACTTTGACATTAAATCTGCAAAGACCAAAGACTTCTTAGACTTCACATATGCAAAGTCCAAATCGAATTCTTGAATCACAACAATCCATTTGTTGTGTTTCCCTCCAATAATTCGCCTAGTCAAAACATATTGGAAAGGATTAACGACAGTGATAATGGTAGTCCTACGGAGCAGAATATAGTGTCGAAGTCATTGAACAACATGGAATTTTTCCAGGGCTATATTTTCAGCATGCGAGTACCTGAGTTCAGAACCTATCAATGCACGGCTTAAATAATAGATGGTGTTCTCTTGGAGCTCATGAACAAGGACCGTACCAACAGATGATTTGGCGGTTGTCAAATACAACAAGAAATCATGATTGTAGTTGGGGGGACTCACTAAAGAAGTAGAAACCAAATCTTTCTTAAACACATCAAGCGAATGTTGTGTGGATTTTTCCCAATAAAATGGGACCCCTTTCTTCAAAAGGTGCATGAAACCTTTTGTTATGTTGGTGTAGTTCGGCACGAATCACCGAAGAAAATTTTCCTTTCCCTGTTGGCTCTGAAGTTGTCTAATCATACGCAGGGGAGGCAATTGATTTATTTCCTCAACCTTCAAGGGGTCAACCATGATCCCTTTTGTCGAAACAATGAATCCCAAAAGATGACCAAAGGTCACACAAAAAATACACTTGTGTGGATTCAATTGGATCCTATAGAAATGACATCATTCAAAAACTAAATGGAGATGTAAGATATGTTGGGCCATCTTGCACGAGTGAGTTGTGATATCGCCTAAGTATGCCTCCACTATATTCTTCAATTCATCAAAAGAAAACATCATGGCCCGTTGGAATGTTGTACCAGCATTTTTAAGACCAAACGACATTTTCATGTCAACGAAAGTACCACAGGGGCATATAAAGGCCATCTTGTGTTGGTCTTCCAAACAAATTTAAATTTGGTTGTATCTGGAAAAACCATCCATAAACAAGAATATTTCCCCACACACTCATCCAAGATTTGATCAACGAATGGCTTCGAGAAGTTATCTGTAGGACAATCCTTATTTAAGTCCCTAAAATCCATTCAAACACAGATTGCACATTTCTTCTTATCAATGGGAATAGGGTTGGAGACCCATTCTCTAAGAGGAACTAGGTAGATAAATCCTTCATTGAGAAACTTTTCCACTTCTTCTTTTATTGTCACTACCTTTCTTGGGTTCATAGAACTAAACTTTTTTCGAACCGGCTTTGCATTTTCATAGGTTCGAATCTCATGTTGAACTATATGAGGATCAATGCCAAGAATTTCCTCATAATACCATGTGAACACATATCGAAATTCCTTAAAGAGTGTCATATATTAAGCGATCTCATCCTGTGAGCATTCTACTCTGATAAATACGTTTTCGACAATTTTTAGATTCTTAGAAATGTTGATCGGGATCATCTTTGATATATTAGAAATTTTTCCTTCGGCATAGACACCATGTCTAGCCAATGGATTGACTACTCCATCAACACTTCCAATAATGGTTGACTTGAACTCTCCACTCTCTACTCAACTAAGTTCAGGGAGGAAATATGATCTATGATGCACATCCTCTCGTGCCCTTTCAGCTCCGACCATTGCCTCGATAATTGTTTTGTCCGAAGGCAAGATGGTACCTAAACAGTCTTGGGAACTTGAAGAGTTTTGAGCCCAAATAGGCTCGAGAAAGAGATCATCCTCCTCGGTGACTGCTGGAGTTTGATTTGGGTCTTTCATGGCCTGTTGAATGGCTTGATAATCTATTTCAGCTGCATACAAGGGTTCGTCCATCCCGACATGGAATCAACCTTTGACCATACTAGACGGTGAGGGAAGGGCCCATGGGTCCTGGATATATGACATTCTAAATGAAGTGACCCTATTAACCAAACTAGCGTGACTGTACGAAATTGGTGCGGGAGTGTAACATACCCAACCACCCACAGGCTAGAGCATGCTACGTTCAAGCCTGCCCTTGGACTTCTTTCTCTTACATATACCTTTTAAAATTTAAGGATGCATAAAAGATAAGACTTTAACGACATGCACAGCAATATCCAGCAAACATGCATAGTCTAAAGATTCAATTAAACAATAATTAAATATACACAGTGGAAATACATTCATATACATGCAATTGATACCATAATAGATAGCACTTATCTTTATGAAATATGACACCAACTAGATGCAGACCAAGGACGTTCCACCCAACAGTAAATACTATTGCTCCAATATCAACAGTAATGTCACCCCCGAGCCAGGGATATGAATCCACAAGGACAGTTCCAGAGTGTACTTGGATTTCCAAACCAGTCAGCACCCAAGCTCTCACAAACTTCCCAGCTCTAACAACAATTCAAGTACCCAACTCTCTTCTACCCTGGTTGCACCACCTGAGAGAATGAACCTCCACCCTTATCTTCAACGCAGTCCCTCAGGCAGTCCTTCTCCTTATTCGGGCTCTAGCACAACTGGTCCAGAATCTCAATGCTGGAACTCTTAGGACTCACAGCTGTGAGAAACACTGGACACAGGCCAACGCATCTCAGACATGCAGCCTTAGGTCACATTTGGATCACACTAGCGACTAGTAACACCAACTATACCATGGCTAATCTTCAGCAGTTTGGCTCTCTTTCCCCAAGCCAAGGCACGGATGATGTATGGATCAATGAATGGGTAAGTGCGTGCATGGAGGTGCATGCATGAAAGTGCGTGAGGGATAGAATGGTGTGAATGAAGAAGTGAAGGAGAAAATGAGCTAATGACCAACCCCCCCATCATACCAGAGGCGGGTTTAAGTAACTTCATGGGGAAATCAAGAACCTCCTGGCCTTCCCCAAGAAGCTCACATAACTGATCCCCTCCCTTAGACAAAAAGGGTAATTAACATAGGAATAAACAATTATCACCTCAAGTCCCCTCTCTTGTGGAATCATATCCCCCTACAACTTTAGTCCTTGTCTGTCTAACAGCCAACCATGTATTTATTATTAATAATAATAAAAACATTACATGTATTGGGCACACTGGCCTTTAAATAATTGTTTGGGCACTCTGGCCTCTCAGCATTATAACAATACATTATTTAAAATGGGGGTTCAAAACTTGGGGTGTTACATCCACTCCCCCTTATTTTGGCACTATCCTCCACGCATATACAAAATACAGATCCAAATCTCAAATTTATTCAAAAATTTGTTGGTACTCTACCCGCATGGCATATTCATGCTCCTAGGTAGCATCTTCAGGACCGTAGCAGGTCCAACAAACTTTTACCATCTCTATAACTCGATTCCAGATCATTTTTACCTTTATGTCCAATACTTGCACTGGTTGAACCTGAAAGTCTCCCTCCGTCTCTACCTGAATCAGATGCCAATCAATAACGTGGTTAGGATCATGTACATATTTATTTAGTAAAGAGACATGAAATACATTATGCACATTCATGGAAGCAGACAATGAAAGCATGTATGCAACTGACCCTATTCTATCCAATAATTCAAATGGACCACAGAATCTGGCTACCAGCTTTGTACAACTACCCAATTTCAAAGAGATTTTCTTGGGATTCACTTTCAAAAGTACATACTCCCCTACTTTAAAATCTCTAGTTTTCTTTTTCTTGTCTACATAAAATTTATGTCTATCCTGAGCTGCCTTTAAATTATGCTTGATCTTAACCACCTGGTCTTCCATGTCCTTGAGCAACTCCATCCCAAGTACCACTCTATCTATTGGGTTGTCCCAGCTTACTGGAGTATCACATTTCCTACCATACAAGGCTTCAAATGGGATCATTCTCAATGAAGATTTATACCCATTATTATATGCAAACTCAACCAAGTGTAAGAAAACTTCCCACTTAGATGGATTATCCATCACATACATTCTCAACATGTCTTCAATTATTCGATTGACTCTCTCTATTTTCCCATATGTCTGGGGATGATATGTTGTGATAAAGTTTAGATTTGTGCCAAATCCTTTAACCAATCCCCTCCATAAATTGGAGGTAAAATTTGTATCTTTGTCTGATACAATTGTCCTAGGTATCCCATGCAACCTAGCAATTTCCTTCATGAAAATTTCTGCAATATTAGTCGTTGTATGCGTTGTCTTCACAGGCACAAAATAAGTGGCCTTTGTTAATTTTTCAACCACCACCATGATTGAATCATGTTGATTATTCGTTCAGGGTATTCCTGTGACGAAATCCATGGTGATCACTTCCCATTTCTTCTTTGGGATTGGCAATGGTTGCAGCAAACCCGTTGGGTGCCTATGCTCAGCCTTCACCTTCTGACATTCCATACATCGAGCGATGTAATCAGCAACATCCTTCTTCATTCCTGACCAAAATAATTGGCTTCTTATTGTTGTAATTGTTTTTTGGTAACTGGGATGTCCAGCATAAGGAACATCATGCATTTCCTTCAGCACCAAATTCCTTAGTTCTCCAGAACTAGGAACATAGATTCTATTTCTATTCATGAGTAGTTCATCTTCCTTTATCTCATACTCCTTTATTTTCTTCTGTACATCTCCTTGTTGTAAGATTTCCCTTACTTGTAGGTAATGTTGGTCTGTAACAAGACCATCTAAAATTATGCTCTTTAAGTCCAACTGATGCATACTAACAGCAGTAGTATGCATGAGATGCACTATTCTACTAAGTGCATCTGCAACTTTATTCTCCTTTCCCTTGATATGCTTGATATCGAAGTTATATTCACTTACAAAATCCATCCATCTTGTTTTCCTGGCATTCAAGGTCGGCTGTTCAAAAAGATACTTCAGACCAATGTGGCATGTCCTTAATTTGAATTTCTTCCCCATGAGATAATGCCTCCACATCCTCAAGGCATGAAATATGGTAGCAAGTTCCAAGTCGTGGGTGGCATAGTTCCTCTCATGTTCCTTAATATTTCTAGACTCATATCCAATGACATGTCCATTTTGCATGAGGACTCCCCCAATTCCTTCCTTACATGCGTCTATACATACCACAAAACTTTCATTTGAATCAACAATCTTTAACACGGGTGCACTAGTAATTAATTCCTTCAACAGATTAAAATTATTTTCACACTTGAGTTTCCATTCAAATTTAGTTCCCTTCTTTTGCAAAGAAGTGATGGGATGAGAAATCCTAGAGAACCCTACTATGAACCTTTTGTAGTAGCCAGCTAATCCCATAAAAGATCTGACATCTGACACATTTCTAGGTGTTGGCCATCCTCTAATGGCTTCAATCTTCTCTGGATCTACTGTTATGCCCTGCTCTGAAATAATGTGTCCCAAGTAATGGATCCTCTTTTGATAAAAATAACACTTACTCAACTTGGCATACAACTGATGTTCTCTCAGTACTTTCAACACCAGTCTTAAGTGATGTTCATGCTCCTCTTCAGACTTAGAATAGATAAG
>JZKD02S0839369.1:0-14345 GCA_000966675.3 Picea glauca
TGCTCCATATTCAGCTTCTCAAGCCTAGCAATCATTCTAGGGAAATCCAATACTTCATGGTCCATAGCCTTACAACAGAGGCAACTAGGTCTTCTCCCAGGGAATTCCTTAGCAATATGTCCCAATCTTCTGCAACTATAACAGAGGGTTAATACTCTTTTTTGTTTAGTGTTCCCCAACTCCTTTTGTACTTCACACCAGGATCATGGTGACTAGCCTGCAAAAAACTATTTCTAGGATCCTGCATCCACTTCTTAGTCCAAACATTCTTTCGATGCATAGGTATAAAATATCTATCACTATACTTATCAGATCTATTCATATCAAAATTTCTTTCATCTATTAATGCCCTAGTTTTGAAGCTAGGACGGAATCTATCAAACATACCTAAATCCATGCTTTAGAAACAAAAATTTCCACTTATCTTACTTCTATAGAGCACAAAGCTTCCATATCTAAGACTTTTAACTATTCTTACCTTTATCAAAGCACAGAGCTTACAAATCTTACCCTTTTCTTGCAGATTTGACCTCTTTCTTCATAGATCTGACTTCTTTTCTTCAGATCTGACCTCTTTTCTTCAGATCTGACCTCTCTTTCTTGGCGCAAAGCTTCATAGGTCAAACAGAACACTGCGCACTAGGGAAACATATCTACGCACAAAGCTTATTTTGCATAAGGCTTCTTCTTCTTCAGTTCTTAGCAATCACAGTTTTAGGTCCCGACAATTGAACCATTTGTTGGCACAGGGGCAGACCCAGGGTTCAACGCTCAAGAGCACACCAAAAAAACCCTAACTACCGACCCTTTCGGCAACACTTGCAAAGCAGATGAAGTCTCACCCGAGGTCTGCAACCTTAGCTGGGACACAGATGTCTACAACCTTAGCTGGGACTCAGATGTCTGCAACCTTAGCTTGGACACGGATCTATGATTATCTTGCTTACAGTGCACTTAGCATCAGTTATTCATTAACATACATTCATTAATACTCTTCACCGAAAGCACAGAGCATCACAGTGAATACTTATACTAAGGATGATTTAGTACTTAGCCATAGAAATATAGGTTAGATTCAATAGATCAAGCACTAAGCATCTTATATATTAGATCTAACGTTCATTCATATATCATCAGCACAGAGCATAACTAGATCTACTTAATCACATCAAGCACTTAGCCAAGAAAGAGATAAACACATTAGAGCGAAGCAAAAGCACTATAAACACAGTTATTGTGGTTCACCCCCACCCTAGGGCTACGTCCACAAAGTCTTCTTTATATTATCTTGGTCAAGCAGTTACAACACAGAGCTTCAATGACCCTTACTTCGCACAGGACAAAAGATCTGCGCATCTCGCTAGATCCTTCTTCCTTGCTCTTCAACAAAAGACTACACCAAACTGCACTTATCTTTCCGATCTCATACACAGAGAACTCTAAGATACATCCGATCACACAAATCCAGTTACTAGCACTAAGCTTCCAGTTATACATCACATAGATGTACTACATTACTATTACTACTATCTTTCTACTTCTCCCCTATTTACATTGCCTATTTATAGGTTACAAAATGGGCCTAAACGTGGGTAAACCCATGGGCCAACATCCCTTTCCCGTTAAATCAACCCAAAAACCTAAAATGGACCCAAAAATAGGTCTTACTTCCTTACTTTCCGCTTCGCGTTGCCCTCCTTCCTTGGCAAGCTGTCGCAGTTCCAAAAGTGGTCAAGGGCCAACACTGCTCCTAGATATTTCATATCAAATGTCCTAGCCATTTGAGCCTTTAAAATGTTGATCTCAGTTATGCTTTTTCTTGCTAAAAGTATATCATCAACATACAATACTAAGATAATGAATATGACATTATTTAATTTATTAAAGTAGACACAATGATCATACTCACTCCTTGTATAATTCTGGCTCACCATGAAAGAGTCAAATTTCTTGTACCATTGTCTGGGCGACTACCTCAGACCATACAATGTGTTGGCGACGGAAGTCACTCCTGGATTGTAGCAGGAGTAGAGCCCGACACCCATCAGTTTATGTCACGGTTTGTTTAATGGGGTGATCGGATGGAGGCTTAACTCAAACGATGTGGTTCCAACTTCGAAACTAGGCCAGGCATGTATGGGCAAGTGAGGTCTTAGATAACTTCAGACAGTGAGGTGTAGTAAGGGTGAGTAGGGGGAAGACTTATATCAGGGAGATGCGAAGGTCTGTAGTAAACATCAGGTTTCTAACAGACTGTAGAAGAAGACATCCAAACACAAGATCTTCTTGCGCCCGAACACAGAAAATCGGAGAATACAATAATGCATAAATAAATCCTTTATCATGACATAATTGCAATGATCTGCACGAATCATTCGTTCATGAACTCTCCTAGCATGAGAAAAAAATTTAGATGGATTAAGAAGACTGTCTGTTATAAAATAATAAATCTCACATATAGATGCATGACCAGGAAGCTAGAATGTCTGCTAAAACTTTACAATCGGGAGCTCTACTCTACCATCCATGCTTACAAAAATGGCGAAAACGCCTACATATACTTCAAACAAAAACAACAGAAAAAACAAGATGCTGCATTAAAAACATTGCGTCTACATGTCTTCTGACAGTCTTCCCATGCAGACTCAGGATGATCATGCACCTCTGACAGACGTCATCTTAACTGCTCGAGGCTCCAGAAAGGGGAGTAGCTGATTCATTAAGTGCTCGGCTAGCGTGCGCAGACTTCTCTGTCAAGTTGAGGACTTCAGCATGGCTTCTTTGAGAAAATCGATGCATAGGACCTCTGCGAGCAGGCGGCTTGCCAGACCCTCCATTCCCCTCACTTAATGAAAGAAAGGAGGTTTCAACCACCCGCTCTTGCCTTCATTTACTTCACTTCTAGAAACAGTATTGGGATCAGGTCCAATGGCGCCTGGAGATCGCAATGATCCCTTATGTAACTGAACTCGGTGACTTTGGACATTTTTATGCAGCTCCTCCCTCTTCCCAAGTGACCATGGGCTGTGACCATGTGCTTTCAGCGTTCGCGAGTATGAAAGGGCTAATATTTGTTGATTGAAATCGCGATGAGCGATATGCTGAGACGGCTTAATCTGGCACCATGCATCCCCTAAGGTCTGACGACTCTTAACTCTCTCGGTGATGTTGTGGGCCCGGGTCCGGGACTCTCCCGGCACCTGGAAAATAATGGGGCTTCTCTTAGCGTTTTGAAGTCACGATGGGTGAAGCACCGAGATGGCTCTATTTGTTGTCAGGTGTCCCTTCTGGATGGACGGCTGAAAATACTTCGTGATGTAGTGGGCCCCAGCTTCGGTGCTTTCGGCTCTGTCGGTGTTCGGGGTTTCGCGATGATTGAAGACATAGAACCTTCACCATATGAACTCCCGAATGTCGAAACGTCGCCATGGCTAGATCTTGCGCCACGCGTCCTTAGGATGAATGGACGAGGGGGCATTCGATATTTGAAAGGGAACCGCTCTCGTTTATAGGCTCGCTTGAAGTGACTCAGTGCTAGGACCACGGGCTCGGCTCCAAAGGCACTTTCAGCATTTCGTCGATCGATGATTTAAATTGCGACGAATGGGGGGCTCCTTGTTTCCCGAAACTCTGATCCCCGATACGCCAACTAGAAACCACCTGTCCCAATTGGATCGGATGACCCAGGTTTGTTTTGAACCATTGATTCTCCCTCTTTCTAAACCCCGGGCAACTTGACAGCCCCGAAAACGCGATGACCGGCGATTAACTATGTAGGTGGATCTCGGCCGCCGATGACAAAACTTCGCCCGCTCGCTCGACTCGCTACTGAAAAAGGGATTGTCCCACGCTGCACTTAGCGCTTCCCGCGCAACCAGCAGATCTGGGTGCTCTCGAGCTCGGGACAAGAATTATCGCTAACATTAGGCTCCATGGGGGATAGATTCTTCCCTGTGATTCTCTAAGAACTCATTCCGCAGCTTTAGTGCCTTGTTGTTGGGCTATGGAGTCGGGCTCAAAACATCCCACTGCTGAAAATACAAACCAACAAATAAAAGAAACAATAACGATACATTCTCAAAGGAGATTATTTATATACAATCCTAAACTAATAAAACACTGTACATGGGGCTGGGTGAAAGCAGATTTCCACCATAGCCATTCAAGCAGCTTCCTGGATAGAAGCTCCTTCCTTCTTTCAATGATCATCATCCGATGGTGTAACCGTGACAGCAGAACGGTTACAATCTTCAACTCCTCCTTACATGCTAGAGTTGAGATGAAATAGGGTGGCTCCAAGGCATAGGGGAAATGTCACTCCATGTACTTGCTGACAGGATCATAGAATGAGTGGAAAATTTCGGAAAATGGGCGACAGGCAGCCTCCTCTGCTACACAGTTGTTCACCTGTGGCTGAATATCTTTGATAAGCACATGTGAGTGAACAACTGATGTAGGCTCACTGATCTCAGGTAGTGGCTTCTTGCTGACTGGCTCTAGAATGAAATACGTGCTCAGTTGTTCTTCTGGTTGTTGCTCGTCTTCTCCGTGCACTCCCCCATCTTGTAAAAAGGGAACAGTCTCCCGATCCTCCCTTTCAATCCCAAATGTAAATACATCATGGGAAATCTTGTGAAGGAAGAAAGAACAATCCTCTTCCACAATGGATTCTTCTTCGCTTCGATCTGAGACAGCAAGCTCATCGGGGGTAGATGTTGACGCATCCTAGAAATCTTCAAAAATCCATTCAAAAGAGATCCTCAAATCATCCGCCTCGAAGACTGGAAAATCCTCTTTGTTTCCTTCAGATTCCAACCTTGCATGTTGGGCAGTGAGAGATTTTGCCTGTTCTATCAGTTCACTCAGAGCATATTCTTCCCCGAGTCTTCTATCCTTACAACCCTCATCATTAAAACCTCCATCAGACATAATCATATCTGGGAGGATTTCTTCTTCCCAACTCTCCCATGGGTCAGATTCATAATGGCCATAAACAGGACCCGTGGGAAAGCGTTTTTCATAATCACCCTCAGTAGAGCTGCTAAGGGCATTTGATTCAAAGGATGGGAAATCCTCAACATATTGTTCAGCTTCCCACCTGTCAAGTCTGGCATTGATAGATTTTATCAGTTCCATAACTCCACCCGAAGCATCTTTTTCCTCCCTGGGATATTCATAATCATCCATTGTAGAGATACCAAAATCCTCTTCTTCAAAGGGTGGAAATTCCTCTGCACATCGCTCAACTTCCCACCTGTCTTGTCTGGCAGCGATAGATTTTACTAGCTCCATAACTTCGCCTGAAGCAGACGAATGGGGAGGAGAAATGAATGATTTCTGATCCAGGTCATTAAGATCATCGTCATAGCCTACATAAGAGACGGCTCTATCTTGTATACATTTGTTGTAGTATCCCTCACAACAGCTATGAAAAATCAACTCAGAGGGATAAAGCTCCTGACAATAAGCAGTGAAGGATGCATGGAATTCACTGAGTGAATAAATGCTAGCAGGGGGTAAAGAATGATACCATCTACGCGCATCCCCTGCTAACGAGAACATGAACATTTTCAGTAATACATCCTCATGATGCATGAGTTCATGAAACTCACTGAGGTGCTGAGCAGGGTTGTCCTCTTCACGTTTTCCAAATACGGGCAAATAATCGCCCCATTCATTCGGAGAGGGGACAACATTACGAAAACCAGGAATAGCAGAAAAATTAAAAGGAGCGAACCTGCGAGCAAGGATTTTCTCCATATTGAACCAGTGGAGTCACCAATCGATCCTTGAAACATGGAGTCGCCGGATGAAAGATGTGAAGCTTCGAATGTGTCTAGTCCTTGTTCACCATCAAAGGCCGGATCTTAACATTGTTGTTACCCCAGGAAGCTTCTTAGGCTGAGAAAGCAGTTGCTGAAACCTTCTCGAGAAAGCTCCTTAGGGTCAGCTTTCAGGTGTGCTAACAGTAGTCACAGCTGAAACGGTGATGTGGAAACAATGGAGTCGCCACAGTGGAGTCGCCAGGTGCACAGTAGAAATCTTTAAGGGATTTGATGTCTGATGCACCTTCAGAATCAGAGGCTCAATGTCGTTCTGCCTAGGGAAAATCTTCAACTTCATCCCCGGCAACGGCGCCATAAATGTTGGCAACGAAAGTCACTCCTGGATTACAGCAGGAGTAGAGCCCGACACCCATCATTTTATGTCACGGTTTGTTTAATGGGGTGATCGGATGGAGGCTTAACTCAAAATATGTGGTTCCAACTTCGAAACTGGGCCAGGCATGTATGGGCAAGTGAGGTCTTAGATAACTTCAGACAGTGAGGTGTAGTAAGTGTGAGTAGGGGGGAGACTTATATCAGGGAGATGCGAAGGTCTGTAGTAAACATCAGGTTTCCAACAGACTGTAGAAGAAGACATCCAAACACAAGATCTTCTTGCGCTCGAACACAGAAAACCAGATAATACAATAATGCATAAATAAATCCTTTATCATGACATAATTGTAATGATCCACACGAATCATTCGTTCACGAACTCTCCTAGCATGAGACGAAAATTTAGATGGATTAAGAAGACTGTCTGTTATAAAATAAGAAATCTCATATACAGATTCATGACCAGGAAGCTAGAATGTCTGCTAAAACTTTACAATCGGGAGCTCTACTCTACCATCCATGCTTACAAAAATGGAGAAAACGCCTACATATACTTCAAACAACAACAGCAGCAAAAACAAGACGCTGCATTAAAAACATTGCGTCTACATGTCTTCTGACAGTCTGCCCATGCATACTCAGGATGATCGTGTGCCTCTGACAGACGTCATCTTAACTGCTCGAGGCTCCAGCAAGGGGAGTAGCTGATTCATTGAGTGCTCGGCTAGCATGCACAGACTTCTCTGTCCAGTTGAGGACTTCAGCATGGCTTCTTTGAGAAAATCGATGCACAGGACCTCTGCGAGTAGGCGGCTTGCCAGACCCTCCATTCCCCACACTTAATGAATGAAAGGAGCTTTCAACCACCTGCTCTTGCCTTCATTTACTTCACTGCTAGAAACAGTATTAGGATTAGGTCCGATGCCGCCTGGAGATCGCGATGATCCCTTCTGTAACTGAACTCGGTGCCTTTGGCCATTTTTATGTAGCTCCTCCCTCTTCCCAAGTGACCATGGGTTGTGACCATGTGCTTTCGGCGTTCGCGAGTATGAAAGGGATAATATTTGCTGATTGAAATCACGATGAGCGATATGCTGAGACGGATTAATCTGGTACCACGCGTCCCCCAAGATCTAACGGCTCTTAACTCTCTCGACGATGTTATGGGCCCGGGTCCAGGACTCTCCCGGCACCTCGCGCATTGGAAAATAACGGTGCTGCTCTTAGCGTTTTGGAGTCGCGATGGGCGAAGTGTCGAGATGGCTCTATTTGTTGTCGGGTGTCCCTTCTGGATGGACGGCTGAAAATACTTCGTGATGCAGCAGGCCCCAGCTTCATCACTTTTGACGCTATCGGGGTTCGAGGTTTCGCGATGATTGAATACATAGAACCTTCACCATACGAACTCCCGAATGTTGAAACTCCGCCATAGCTAGATCTTGCGTCACGCGTCCTCAGGATGAATGGACGAGGTGGCATTCGATATTTGAAATGGAACCGCTCTTGTTTACAGGCTCGCTTGAAGTGACTCAGTGCTAGGACCAAGGGCTCAGCTCCAAAGGCGCTTTCGGCATTTCATCGATCGGCGATTTCAACTGCGATGAATGGGGGGCTCCTTGTTTCCCGAAACTCCGATCCCCGATACGCCGAATGGAAACCACCTGTCCCAATTGGATCGGATGGCCCAGGTTTGTTTTGAACAATTGATGCTCCCTCTTGCTAAACCCCGGGCAACTTGACATCCCTGAAAACCCGATGATCGTCGATTAAATCTGTAGGTGGATCTCGGCCGCCGACGGCAAAACTTCGCCATCTCGCTCGACTTGCTACTGAAAAAGGGATTCTCCCATGCTACGCTTAGTGATTCCCGCGCAACCAGCAGGTCTGGGTGCTCTCGAGCTCGGGACAAGAATTATCGCTAACACAATGATTTCTTGAGCATGCAAACAAATTTCTTGTTGCGATTCCGAACGAACCCTTCCGGTTGTTCCATGTAAATTTCCTCATCCAAATATTCGTGTAAGAAATAAGTCTTAACATCTAATTGCTCCAACTCCAAATCAAGCAATGCAACTAATGCTAACACAATTTGAATTGAAACAATCTTTACAACTGGTGAAAAAATATCATGAAATTCAATACCTTATTTCTGAGAATACCATTTCGCAACCAGCCTTGCTTTGTACCTTTCCACCTTATCATCAACACCCTTCTTCATCTTGTAGACCCACTTGCAACCTACAATTTTTCTGTCTCTTGGAAGTTCAACCAGGTGCCATGTTGCATTCATTTCTAATGCCTTCATTTCATCCTTCATCACTTCTTTCCATTTATCACTGTTAGAACCATTCACGACTTCCTGGTAGCACAAAGGTTCATCATCATTAGTACTTAAAGAAACTGATGAAACAAAATCATCATACCTTCTTGGAGGAACTCTGACCCGTGTAGACCTCCTTAGGGAAGTTTGTGGTTCATCCATAATCTGTTGAATGTCATCATCATCCATGTTTTCTTCTACAAGAAATTCTTCATGAACATCTTCAGAAACTTGTTCATGTTCACTTTCATCTTTATTTGAATTGGTTTCAAACTGAATCTGTTGATACTTAGGTACTTCTTGTTGTTTCATTTGAACATCTACATTTGATTTTATGAGAGATGATTCATCAAATATTACATCTATGTTAATGGTGATCTTGTGGGAAGTAGGATCCCACAACCTCTACCCCTTAATACCATCACCATATCCAACAAAGATAAGTCTTTTTTATTTTGGATCTAATTTAGAACGTTGATGTTTCGGAATTAGAGCATAGGCATCACAACCAAAAACTTTAAGATTAGAATAATTACAACGGTGACCTTTCCATACCTCCTCAAGAATTTTGCATTCTATTGTTATTGATGGTGATCGATTCACCAGATAACAAGTTGTAGTTACTTCTTTTTCCCATAGTTCCTGCTGCAAATTGGCATTACTAAGCATACTCTTTGCTCTCTCTAGACGAGTCTTGTTCATGTGTTCAACAACTCCATTTTGTTGAGGAGTATAGGCAGTGGTTTTATGCCTATTGATCCCAAATTCCTTGCAATAATTCTCAAACTCCATTGACGTAAATTCACCACCATTATCAGTTCTTAAACATGTAATGGATCTACCAGTGCTCTTTTCCATTAAATCTCTAAACTGCTTGAAAACTTTAAATACATCAGCCTTACTCTTTAACATATACATCCACACCTTCCTAGAGAAATCATCTATAAAAATTACAAAATATGATGATCCTCCATATGAAATAGTAGGGGATGGTCCCCAAACATCAAAATGGATATAATCAAGGATTCCTTCATCGGTGTGTCTTTCGGTTTTAAATCTCTGCCTATTTTGTTTTCCATAAATACAGTGCTTGCAGAAATATAACTTTAAAGACTTTAGACTAGGAAGTAAATTGCGATCAGTTAATACCTTTAATCCTTGTTTTCTCATATGATCCAACCGTTGATTTCATAGTCGAACAGAATCACTGTCATTCTCAGATACCTCTGTCGCATGATCTAATTCAGTCCTCCCTTCTAACAAAAACATGTTACCAACCTTCTTTTTTTTCATAACCAGTAGAATTCCTTTTTAGACCTTCATAACTCCACCTTGAACAATAGTCTTGTAACCTCCTGTGTCTAAGACTACCAAAGAGATTAGGTTCTTCCTAAGATTAGGTACATGTCTTACATCAGCTACTATTTTAACAGTTCCATCAAACATCTTAATTCGAATGCTACCAATTCTCACAACTTTAGATGAAATATCATTTCCCATGTAAACTACTCCATCATCTATAGTCTGGTAAGTAATAAACCAATTTCTATGAAGACACATGTGGTTTGAAGCACCAGAATATAATAACCATTGTTGATCATGACGTGAACCGATACTAATTGATAAAACTTCATCAACCATACCTCAACCTAATGTTGAACCTGTTTCAGTTGCGTTTATTGGGGGGTCTTCTTTGGAGGCTTGATGTCGCTTCCAATAGTCCTTCTTCAGGTGTCCAGATTTTCCACAAAACCGACACTTAAGCTTTCTCTTCTTTCCCTTTGACTTTGATCGAGAGAAATCACTTTGACCCTGTCCTCTTTCTTTAGGTCTGTCTCTGATCACCATTACCTCAGATGTAGAGGTTTCCGAATTGGATTTCTTCCTTGTTTCCTCAAACAGTAAAGCTCCAATAATGTCATCAAACTCAATACTTTCTATTGAACTGAAATTGATAGAGGTAACAAAGTGATCCCATGACATGGGCAAAGAACACAATAATGTAATTGCCTTATCTTCAGATTCGAATTTCACTCCCATGCTATTCAACTCGACTAAGAGAGTATTAAAAGTATTTAAATGATCAACTATCTTTGTACCTTCCTTCATACGCAAACTGTACAATTGTCTTTTAAGGAAGATCATGTTTGTCAAGGATTTCGTCATGTACAGGCTTTCCAGCTTTGACCACAAACTGGTTGTTGTCTTCTCCGAGACAATGTTGAACATTACATTGTCGGCCAAACATAGGCGTATGGAACTAAGTGCTCTCGCATTCATCACATCACAGTTTTCGTTTGTTATGGACGTGGGTTGTTTTGCTTTTCCCAAAAGCACCTTCACCACGCCTTGTTGCATGAGCAGATCGTGCATCTTAACCTTCTACATCTTAAAATTGTTCTTACCATTGAATTTCTCAATTTCAAACTTAGCACTCTACGTCTTTGTCATTAGAGGAAACATAAAGAACAAACATCACTACTTGTAATATCCAAATCTTTATATGAAAAATAACTTTATGTTATGTTTAAATATTAAACCCAAAAACTTAATGGTGAAAAGGTTTTTAAAAATATATATACATTTTTAAAAAACAAATATTTTATTCCTCAATAAAATATTTTGATACCTTTTACCACATCCAAGGAAATTCAAACTTTTTAATATCTCTTTCTGCATATTACTCTCAACCATTCAAAAATAAGCATCCACCATTCGACCATACCGTTTATGCATACAATATTTAAGGCCGGCCCTTAATCCTTTCAAAAAACAAAGCCTTTAATCCCTTAAATAATATGCCTCTCGCATCCCTTAAAAAAAAAGGTATTCCGTGCTTAATCAAAACACAATAGCCAAAAATATTTTTCACGCCAAAAATATTAACACATACGTGAAAGTTTTTGCACCTCCCGCGATGGCATGACTGCGGATTTGGAAAGAGCCGTCGCACCTCCCGCTATGGTTATGGTTGGCCTGTGGAAATGTTGAAAATTTACTCACGTGCCACCGCACTTTCCGTTATGGCTGGTCTGCGGAAATTTTCAAAATTTACCCACGCGTGAAGTGTGTACTAGTGGTCGCCGCGACCTTAGAGAGGAGAGACCTGCGCAAATTTGGGAACAGATGCACCTCGAGCGACCTCGAGCGACTGTTGTTGCTCCTTTGAATTTTGATGTTTTCGATGTTTTCTCTTCCAACGAGTTATGATACCACTTGTTATATTTGTAAATGAAGAAACACAAATATTACATAAGACAATCAATAAAAATGCATACAATAAGACACAACAATTTACGTGGTTCACCTAAACGTTGGGCTACATCCACCAAGCATAGGTATCAGTTATCTTATTATTCAAATCAAGGAGATTACGGCAGCTCACTCATGGTCATCATATCTGCTTCTACGAGCTTACATAAATTTATATACATTACACAGGAAAACTGATTATTAAATGTAATCTCATCCATATTCTAACTTGATCGTATTGGTTACAACCAACGCTAAATTATAGGGTCTGAAATCTTATTCATGAAAAAATTTGTTGTCACAAATTTCCAACAAAAAAATAGATTCGTTAACTGTGAAAAAATATATATACATATATTTTGAAAAGATATTCAACAATCTAAAATATGCTAAAATTATCATATAATCCAAACCTACATGATCAAGATAGAGAGTATCAACCATCTAAAATATACTCAAATTATCATACCATCGAAAACTAGATGATCGAGATGGAGAGTGATGGGTAAATAATTTTGAAAAGATAACCACCCATCTAAAATATGCTAAAGTTATGATATCATCGGAAACTACATTATGGAGATGGAGAGTCGTGGATAAATAATTATTTTTTATTTTTTTGAGTTTCGTTCCTCTTTAATAGAGGACAGATTGTTTTGTTATTGTTTGTTGTTTTCTGGAAATTATAAATTGTAGTTGGGCACCATTGATAAGAATTTTTTTAAATTCTTATCAATGAGTGGTCACCATATATATGATACGAATGATAATAATGATTATATATGATATGAATGAGTGGTCACAAGCCCTTAGAAGAAAAAAAAATAAAATATTCTATATTCTTATTTGGAAAATCATAAAGAAACATCCAAAGCACGACGGCCGCCCTTGAACAAATCTCTCTGACTAGATTTTAGGCAATGACCAAAGAAGTAATAAAATAAGCGAATGCCCTAGATGGAATGTATGGTCGTCGAAAAGGATCCAACGGCCCTGGGCGAACCAGAACACAGAAGAAAACATAAGCGTCAGAGATGAATGCCTTGCTGCATATTTAAATCTTTTAAATAAATTATAGATGCAATTGAGAAGAAGAACGAAAGCACTTACAATGGTTGACTCTGCTACAGGTCCGTTGGTGGGACGGAATCGAGTTAAGTTCGAGTATAGTAGACATCTACATGTGTGAAATTGAAACATTCGCTACAATATATAAACTTGCCTTCTAAACACAATTTAAGTAGCTACATTGTTGTTTTTTCAAAATTTTGGAATAAGAATATAGGTACTATGGAGATGGCTAAGAAAATTCCATTCAAACTATATTACCTTTTTTTTTTTTCAGAAGATTAATCATTCCACACCCAAAATACAGCTTATCTCAATCGATTGAATTCTAAAGAGTTATCACCACCCAAAAATTAATTATCATCGTTTTGATGCATTGATTGAATTTCAAAGGAAAAATGAACCATCAATATTCTGGAAAAGCTAAATTCGATTTAGGTGTAACAAAGGGGCAAGTTAACCCACTAATTTCATATATCTATTTATATATATATGAAATTAGTGGGTTAAATTACCCCTTTGTTGCATATATAATTCATTTTGTTATGGAAAGATATCCAGAGAGAAAAATAAACAAAGTGTCTTTGGAGAGTGTTAACATGGGATTTTATGCTCTATTCATTTTCGTCTCATGTTAATGTTTAGATTTATTATAGATTAATTTATTTTGTTGTAGCATGCATATTATGTTTATTATTTGAAAACTTCATTTAAATCCTTGTGTTGTGAAATATTTTGTTGTAGTTGCTATTGAGTTTTTAGTACATAAGTATTGAATTGATATACTGTTGCAGGGAATGATTCATTGAAGTTATTTTGCAACTGGAATCTAAGTTTTAGTCCGATGTTATAATTTACATGTTTCTGTTATAACTATGTTTTGTTGTAATAGTCTTTTACTCTCCGTTGAAACACATGTTGAAAAGATTGTTGAGTATCGATATTTGTGTATGATGTGGAAGTGGCTCATTTAAGTTTTGTTGTAATAGCTCTTTATTGTTTTCTGAAAAAGTTGTTGAAACACCTACTGAAACACCTGGTTGTAGCTTACATGTGTTGTTACATAGTGTTGAAACTCGTGTAGTAATTGTTCATTGTTTTCTAGAGAACTCCCCTACATCCTTCAGTGTGGTATTAGAGATATTAATATATCTAGTTCATTGTTGTAACTGAATACAGTGATTTGGAATCTGATCTAAAATGGCTACAAACAGTAATTTGGCTAAACCACAGATTCATGTTTTGACTGAAAGGAATTATGATTCTTGGTTTATTAGAGTGAGAACAATTCTGCATTCTCAAGATCATTGGGAGTTTGTTACTATTGGCTATCCAGAGCCTTCTAACCAAGAAACATAAATGGCTTCAACAAATGTTGAGAAAATTTTGTTGAAGGAGAACAAAAAGAAAGACAACAAAGCCCTTGGTCTTATTCAACAGGGCCTAACTGAAACCATATTTCCGAAGGTGTCAAGTTCATTTTCTTCAAAGAAAGCTTGGGACATTCTTGAAACTAGCTATCAAGGTGTACCAAAGGTGAAGAC
>JZKD02S0839391.1:23343-59731 GCA_000966675.3 Picea glauca
GTAACCCGCTCTGATACCAATTGTTGATACTGAGAGGGGGGTGAATCAATATCAAGTACAATTTAAAACCTTTTTCAACTTATACTTAAACCATTCAATGATATCCAATGAGCAATAAACAATACTATAAGAGTTACACCAATACACCACAATACACCATGCACAATATATGAGAAATAATCAATAGTTATTGTTCAAGGGAAGTAATGACTTACAAAGGTAGCTACAACTTCCAAATGTGAAGGGAGGGATACAAATCCAAGAGGAATATACATTACTTCAATATCAAGAGAGGATTTAACTCTCCATCCTTGCCCCTTCTTTCCACCCAAAAACAAGTTATAGAGAGAATGGTAGACTTTGTTCAATTCTGGTTTATTCAGGAGACCAAACTTGTACAGAATGCCTTACACTCAATATTTAACATCAGATTCCGAAACTCGGATAAACAAAACTACATTTCGTACACTTTCCAATGCAATTTGTCCCACTTCATTTGGATTCTCTATGAAGAAGTTATGACTGTTTTACCCAAAACACATGTTTATTGACTAGCTTCAGGATTGGTAAAAAACCTTATCTTCCAAAGAGTGTATCTCCATAATTATAGCAAATCAAGAGCTTAGAACACATCACCAAAAGACTTCATCCTCCCTTGAAATCCGACCTTATTTACTTCTGATTTCCTCTGAAATCCGACTTGTGTATAAAATGAATGTATAATGATATTTATTTGTACCATTTATGTCACTTCCTTTTAACATTAGGCCCGACCTAACATTTTCTTATTTTGTAATTATGTTATTTAATTATCTTCAAGGCCTACATGTACTTCCTTCTTCAATTCACTTTTTCATCTTCAAAAGTTCATTTCTCCTCAACCATGAGGATCCACGTGACGTGCCACATACCACCGGAAACAACATGATGTATATTATCCATCCATGGGTGTTGTATCTGCATGTGCATTGTCTTTCAAGTCCAAATACCTTCATCAATGTTGCGGTTCAAAACCCATGACTAGGGTTGAAATCAATGAGAACAACCAATCTTCCAACATATGCTGTGATGGTCTTCTTGCAGGTGACCAAGATTGCCATATTGGAAAAACGATCAACAACCACAAAGACATAGTCATTTCACCTCTTGGTTGATGGAAGTCCTGACATGTATTCCATTAAGATGGATTCCCATGCCCTCTCAGGAGTAGGAAAAGGGGTGTACATGCCATGTTTCTCAGTGGTCGGTTCGACAATATCGCAGGAAGTGCAGGACCTGATATACTTGTTGACATCCTGTCAAAGTTTCGGCCAGTAGAAATGTTTCTGCAACACTTCCACTATCTTTTTGATGGTGAAGTGTCCTACCACCTAAATGTAGTGGGCTTCCCAAATAAGCTTCGCTCGCTCGGTTGATGAAACAAAGAGATGTCTGAGTCGACACAATAGCCCATCCTGAATATGGAAATTAGTGACAACCAAGTTGTTTCCCAACATTTGGTATGTGATGGAAAGGTCAGACTCTGTCTCATAGAGGTTGGGTCATTCATCGGTCTCGTGGTCGCAAGAGTCTAGCACTGTGGTGAGTGTTGGGACTGGAGGTCGGTTGAGGCAATCAATGACTCAATTGATACTTCTTGTTTTATACTTGATGTTGAGGTGGAACTTCTGCAAGTATTTGGGCCACTTCTGATGGTGGTCATTCTGCAATTTTCCTTGTGTTTACATGAACTGTAGTGGTTTATGATCCGTGTGGATGACTATCTCCTTCCCAATAATGTAATGTCTCCATTGGCAGTAGGATTTCACAATGGAGTACATTTCTTTGTCGTAAGTAGGGTACTTATGGATAGGATCTGATAGTATCTCACTATGATAGGCCATGGGGTGGCTGTGATTAGTGAGAAATGTGCCCACAACATAGTTCGAAGAATCTGTCTCAATCTCAAAGGGTTTTTGTAGGTCCAGTAATGAAAGTATTGGGGATGAGCACAATCGCTCCTTTAAATCATCGAACACTTTCTATTGGTATAGGCCCCACACAATGTTTTCATTACCACCACCCTTGGTTACTTGGCTGAGGGCCCATGCAATATTGGAGAATCCCAACATGAACCTGCGATAGAAATTGGCAAGGCCTAAGAAGCTTTGAAGCTCAGTGAGTGTGGTTGGGGCTGGCCAGTCATGGATGACCTGGAGATTGGGTAGATCCACATGCACACCATACTGATCAATGATGTAGTCTAGGTATTGGACCATGTTCATGCCGAAGGAGAATGTTTCGAAGTTGGCATATAGATTTTGATGTCGTAGGGTGTGCAAAACCTATTGAATATGTTGCAAGTGTTCCACCCAAGTCTTGATGTAGATGAGGATGTCATCTAGATACACCACTACAAAAGTATTTGTGAAAGGTTGCAGGATATCGTCCATCATCCTCATGAAAGTTGTTGGAGCATTTTTCAAACTAAAGGGCATGACAAGCCATTCAAAAATACCTTCTTTTCACTTGAAGGGAGTCTTCCATACATATGTCTGTTCTATGGGGACTTGGTGGTAGCCAAACTTCAGATCAATCTTACTGAAGTATTTGGACCCCTTGATCTAGTCAAGGAGATCGTCAATTCTGGGAATAAGGTACCAGCTCCTGATTGTGATTTTATTTAGGGCCCGGTAATCAATGTAGATTCGCGAGGTCTCATCTTTCTTCTACACCAACATTATTGGGCTACCACAAGGCGTTGAGCTGGGAAGGATGTTTCCCTTATGGACCAGTTCTTTGATCTGTCACTTGATCTTTTCATTCTCTAACAGAGAGTGGTGGTAAAATGGCCCATTAGGAAATGGTGCATCGGGGGTCAGATCGATGGGATGCTTGACCTGATAGTGCAAAGGTACCCCGGTAGGTGAGGAGAATATATCTGTGTATTTTTTCATGACATTGTCCACTTGATTTTGCTGTATGGAGAGGTCGGTTTCGGAGGCCCTGGATGTGGTCTCAATCTTTCCCTCACTCTGAGAGAATAAAAAAGAAGACAAATTTCCCGGTCTGAGAGATGACCTTCCTACATTGCTTAGCAGAGATAAGGGAAATTGCACTAGGTGGGACTGCCTCGGGTATCCTATATAATTTCCTGTTCAAAGTGATAATAATATTGTGAGGCCTAGAATCATATAAAACATGATGTTTCCATAAAAAAGGTTGGCCCAAAAGAACATTACAAACTTTGAGAGAAGAAACATCAAACAATAACTCGTCTTTGAAGGGATTGATGCCATATGACAAGTGACACTGTTGGCTAATGTGGAGATCGATTCCTCAGCGGAGCCATCCAATGGTGTAGGGATGTGGGTGCAGTGTTATCAACAAGGCTAGCCGCTTGACGACCTCTTATGATATGAGGTTCTTATGGATACCGCTATCAACAATAAAGTGCAGTGGGGTGCCTTTTACCCACATCTGTGAATGAAAGAGGTGCTCTCCTTCTTCTGGCTCGTCGGGTTCACTGGGATAGACCTTGGTGGAAACAATAGTAGAACTGGGTTCCATGTCAATGATCTGTCTCCCCCTTTCTGGTTTTGACTTAGAGTCATAAACCACATCTGATTCAGAGGCTTTAACCTCAACCACCAACGATTTCTTGGAGTGACAATCAACAGTGTTATGCCAGGGGCTCTTATGGAAGTCACACCACTTCCTGGTATATTTCTTTATCTTTCTGGTGTCCTCCTTTGCTTGCAGCCTAGATTGGTTTTACTAAGTCTGATCATATTTCCTCTGTCCTTTGTTCTGTGGGTTGGGCCTTCCCTTTACTTGCTTCTTATGTGAGGGGTTCCCAGGCCCAAATTTCCACATCTTTTGTTTAATATTTTTCTTGATTTTGATGTCATATCGATAGGCTGTGCCCAAGGATGAGATGTCCAAAATATCCATTTCTTCATGTGTAAAATTCATATCCATTGTTTGCCTCTAATTCCACACTACTGTAAAAATTCTTTTAGTATTTGTGAGCGGTGGGATTTCTTCAAACACTTATGATGTAGCTAAGTTATAACTGTTAAAGCCTTATTGTGTTGTTGAGGTTCCCTTATGAGTTTGTGAGGTATATCAAGTGTTTTATGGGAATTGGATACATCAAATAACATGCAATATGATATTAACAATATGCCAAATACACACAGGAAATTCACAACATTGATAGCTGATATATTCCAATAAACACAACAAAAGTATTCTCATATATTTCATCTTACAAATAAATTATTGAACCAAAGGAAACTTACATTTTTTGGCTTGATACCCTCCCAGGATTGAATTCCCCCTTTTTTGATTGATTTCTGCTGTTGGAAAGTCGACCCAAGAATGATAATATACTCCTCTTATCCCCTTTTTAATACTTCTAACTTGGGATTTTCTTTCCTTCTCTTTTGAATGTGGGATAATGTTCCCTTCATTATTTTCCTCCCTAGCCCATGGGAACTCAATTAGGCTAGCGAAATTCTCTCTTGAAGAGATTAGGCAGATGGGTACATTACAGTCCTCCCCGCCCAATATTGCTTTCCCTCAAGAAATTTCAATCACGGATGTTGAAGTACCTTCTCTCCTTCCCATGTAGCATCCTTGATAGAAAAATCATTTCATTTGAAAAGGTACTCCCTGACAGTTCGGTTCCTTAGCTTTCACTCCTTGATCTCCAGAATCTCCTCAGTAACCAAAATCAACTTCCCCTCTTCATCTAGTGGTGGTAACTCAATAGAGGAAACAATATGATGTCCCAATGCCTTCTTGAGACATGGAACATGGAAAAAATTATGTATTTTTCATCCCTCTCAAAGCTCTATCTCGTATTCCACCTATCCTATGCTCCTCAAAATCTTGTAGGGCCTGCATAATTTGGGTTTCAATTGTTTTCCCCCCTTTATCTTAAGTGATGACTACCCATAGGGTTGAAAATGTAGGTACACCAAGTCCCTGACCTCAAATCTACGTTCCACCCGATGCCTATCTACATAGACCTTCTATTGATTCTGATCCATCTGCAATTTTTTCTTAAGGGTTCGTAGAATATCATAACTCTCTTGGATCCAATATTTAGCTTTAGGTGCTCTTTTGTCTCCAAACACCTGATCCAAAAATGTAGGCACGTCATATCCATACAAATCTCAGAAGGTTGTCATCCCAATTGACATGTGATAGATTTTATTGTAGCAGTGCTCACCCAAGTGTAGCCACTTTATCCAGGCTTTCTGCTTTCCTGACACATAATTCCTTAGATATCCTTCAAGCCATTTATTCACAATATCGGTCTACCCGTTCGTTTAAGGATGGTAGCTCATGCTAGCTATCAGTTCTGTCCCAACTAACCTGAAAAGATCTTTCCAAATCTCCCATGAACCTTCTATCTCTGTCACTGACAATATTTTTTGGCAACCCGTGCAATCGAAATACCTCTATGAATAACAACTCCGCTACCTGTGTTGCGAAATATTTGGAGGGTATGGAAAAAAAATGTGAAAACTTCGTGAGCCTATCGACCACCACATAAATACAATATTTTCCCTGCACCTGGGGAAACCCTGTGATGAATTGCATAAATATGCTTTCCCATTTTTGTTCTGGGATGGGAAGTGGTTGAAGTAATCCAGCTGGTTGAGTATGCTCCACTTTGTTCTGTCAGTATACTTTTCACTCCCTCACAAATCTCAACACATTCATCTTGAGGCCTTTCCACATAAATTTTTCCTTGATCTGCTTGTAGGTTTTCAAGTACCCAGGGTGTCCATGCAAAGGTGAATCGTGTGCTACATGCATGCTTTTTTCCTTCAGCAGAGATTCTGGTAATAAATAGATCATGTCTTTGTAATAAATGATTTCATCCATAACTCAGTACCAATCGTCCCAGATACGACCATCTAGGATCTCAAAATAAAATCTATCCTTGGAGTATTCTACCAACAGGAGATATTTCTAATCAACTAAAATATCCATGAGTGAGAGAGTGGATGGTACCCTGGAAGGTAAATCTACCACCACATTGTTCTTTCCCTTCACATATTCAATCTCGAAATCATATGCTTAAATTTTACTAATCCACTTCTGCTACCTCTCACTCAATTCTTTCTGCTCCATGAGGAACCTTAGGTTGTTATGATCTGTCTCCACTTTGAACCTGTTCCCCACCAGGTATTGTCTGAATTTGGCCAATGCATGCATAATGGCCAACATATCCTTGTCATATATTCAATAATGTCGTTCATACTCCCTAAGTTTGCGTCTCTCAAAATCAATAGGATGATTATATTGCATCAACATAACTCCTATCCCCATCCCTGAAGCATCACACTCAAACACAAATGACTGAGTGAAGTCTGGTGAGGCTAGCACAGGGCATGAACTCATTCCCTGTTTCATTTTCTCAAATGTCATCTGTGCCTCATCTGTCCAACTAAAAGATCCTTTCTTAGTGATATCTCTAAGAGGTGTTGTCAACTTTGAGAACCCCTAAATAAATTTCATGTAATAAGTGAAACCCCTAGGAATATTTTCATTTCTGTCAAATTTATGGGGGTAGGCCACTCTATAATTGCCCTAATTTTCTCTTGGTGGATCTGGAAACCATTTTCCCCAATCAAATTCCCCAAGTAAATCATCTCAGTCATGCCAAAATCACATTTGGACTCTTTTTCATAGAGATACTTCTCCTCCAAAATCCCCAATACCTCATCCAAATGCCTGAGATGATCCCCCCAAGTCCTGATATAAATGAGAATATCATCAAAGAAGACCAACATAAATTTCCTCAACTGCTTATTGAACACATGGTTCATGCAGGACGAGAATGTATCAGGGGTGTTTGTTAGCCCAAATGACATAACCAATGAATCATAATTCCCATAATGGAATCAGAAGGAAGTATTCTAAATGTGCTTCTCTCAAACTCGAATTTGGTGTTATCCTGAATGAAGATCAATCTTCGTGAAATATTTTTCTCCCCTCAACTCATCCATTAGTTCATTGATCCTCAGAATTTGGTACCTATTCTTTATGCTTTTCTTGTTAAGTTCTCAGTATTCAATGCACATTCTCATGGAACCATCCTTTTTCTTAACCAATACCACCGAAGAGGTAAAAGGGCTAGAACTAGGCCAAATGTGACCCATGTTTAACAAATGCTTGATGGTTTTTCTATCTCATCTTTGTACATATTGGGGTGGCGGTAAGGATTGGTTATGATAGATTGAAACCCTTCTTCTAATTCTATAATATGTTCAAATCCTCTATCTGGGGGTACTCCTGGAAGAATGTCATCAAAAACCTTCTAATGTTTGTGAAGAAATACCTAAATATCGTCTGGATACTATCAAGGACGATCTAGTGGCTCCTTGTCAGAAATGTATCACTCAATTGCCCACTCTCTGTCTCCATGTTGCATCACTGCCTCCATACTGTGAGATGACACAATCTTGGGCATATACTGGTCCATAGCCCATAAAACCACCTTTTTACCATCTAGTCCTATGAAATCCATTTCCATAGTCCTTTGATCAGTAGTGTATTTCCCAATGGAGTATAACCACTGAACTCCAAGCACCACATTAGTGTCTGACACATCCACCATAAAGAAATCATCTTTCAACATATAATTCCCCATGGTTATTTTAAACTTGGGGATCCATCTAGTGCATTCCATCTTATAGCCTTAGGGTATTATCATGATGAATCCCTCAAACTCCTCCATCAGAATCTCTCCTGTCCACCAAAGATGCATCTATAAAGTTGTGGGATTCCCCACTATCAATCAACACTATAACCTTGTGCCCCTGTAGGACTCCTCGGACTCTAAAAGTGTGGTACCTGGATACCATGGATACCATAATAGGGCCCTTAGCCCCAACCTGTGATACCGACATGGATATCATAACATGGCCTTTAGCCCCAACCTGTGATGTCTCCTCACCTGGTGTTTGGTGTCCCTTTCCTGGTTCCTTCTTCTCTTCCTCGTCATCACTATCACTATACTAATAGACCTCAATATAATGGGCCTTGCCGGTCTTGTCTTTTTCGACACACTTATTCCCTGGTATCCATGACTCCTGACAACTAAATCAAAATTTATTTCTCTGTATCTCCTTTATTGTTTCTTCATCCATATTGGGTTACTGAGCCCAATACCTTTGAAATGGTTTGGTTTCCTTTCTCTTTTGTGGGAAGGTTGGTTTTGGAGAAAACCTTCTCTTAGGAACAACATCCTGCATCTCTCTAGTATGGTTGACTGTATCCTGCAAAGTGGTGGGTTTGTATGCCTTCACCCATCCACATAATGGATTTGTTAACCCCTAAAATAACAACATCACCAAGTGTGCTTCATATATGTCTGTCACCGTCACTGATAATCTCTGGAACTCAAAGATAAATTCCTCTAGGCTACTTGTTTGCTTGAGCTGAGCTAACTCTCGAAAATGGATCTCTAGGTATTTCTTGTCAAACCTCTCAATGATCCTCTGTGTTAAATAGAGGTATGAAGTGATGCCTAAATGAACCAGTGTCACTAACCCATGGTACCACCACTCATGGGATTCTCTGTCCAAATTCAAGGTGGCAAGCTTAATAGGATCAACTTCAACCATTTTGTTGAGCTGGAAATAAGTGTCCAACTTCTGCACCCATGCTCTAACAGTGCATTTTGATGACCCATCAAAGTTTGGAATGGTCACTTTCCCCAATGTGCGTTGTAAATCCATGTTTTGGAACATCGTCCTTTAGTCCCCCTAGGCCTATTCTTTATTTTTAAGTGGAAAAAATCATGAAAGGACATGGCAGCCTGAAAATCATTTCCCAATCTCTGGTGCTCTAGCAAATAAGCTCCAATGGGTATATTCTTATTAGTCCGCTCCATTCACCCCGATGCATCATTATCAAGGAATTGAGGCATGGTAGGCCTGGGTGTCCTGGTGTACGAATGGGGGTGGCTCTGCATGGTGGTGCGAGAATGTATTCCTTCCCCATTAGTAGAGTTCTTTTCACCATTATGATTTTTCTTGTCTTGACTCCCCATGGTGTTAACTGCCATATGCCCCATCAAATCCATCATTGCTTTCTGGACCCTAGCCAAATCATTGAATGTGCTGAGAAGACTGCTGAAATCCTGTTCATATTTGTCACTCACGATGTCTTCACCCTTATCTACCTTATTTACCTCAGGCTGAGCTTCTAATTCTTGAACTGGTTCTTCCTTGTCCAATGGAGATTCTGGACTCTGGTATCTCTTCCTTCTGTGGGTGACATTCTGCCTATCCTCCATATTCATTTACTGCCCAATATTTTTAACTTTCAAATCCCCATTACTAAGCTAGGAACATGCTCTGATACCACTATAAAATTCTTATCCACTGTTTTCCTCTAATTCCCTAGTAGTGTAACAATTCTTTTAGTATTTTTGAGCGGTGGGATTTCTTCAAACACTTGTGCTGTAGATGAGTTATAACTGCTAAAACCTTAATGTGTTGTTGTGAGGTTCCCTTATTAGTTTGTGAGGTATATCAAGTGTTTTCCGAGAATTGGATACATCAAATAGCATGCAATATGATATTAAAAATATGCCAAATACACAAAGGAAATTCACAACAGTGATAGCTGATATATTCCAATAAACACAACAAAAGTATTCTCTTATATTTCAGCTTACAAATAAATTATTGAACCAAAGGAAACTCATGATTTTTGGCTTGATACCCTTCTAGGAGTGAATTCCCCCTTTGTTGATTGATTTCTGCTGCTGGAAAGTCGACCCAATGGATTTGTTGTTGTATATAAACTCGCCCCTTTAGAAAAATACGCCCTCTACTACCATAGCACAATTTGTATAGCCATTTTTGTCCCAACACATGGATCTGGGAACTCTCACAGATATATGCAGCCTGTATACAAGGGCGCTCAAAAATGTTGTCTCATTATACCTCAAACAACCAGGAAATAAGAGGAACATTGCTCCAAAATAGTTATATTGTTTCCCAGAAACAAGGGACTGAGATCCCACAACAAAGTCACCCTTCTACTCACATAAAATGCACCCATCTCTCAGAGAATGTATATATTAGGAGACCCATGAATTTTATAAGGGAAAATATTTTTTTCTCAAGATACTCGATGGGTTGCACTCAAAAACTCACCCAACATCAACAAATTCTCCCTCTTAATGTTTAAATCTTCCTTCTTAACTCAAAATCGCCCCCATACATGAGTAAACTCAACAACCACTATAATAAGTTATCCACATCAACCAACTTCAGTTACCAAACTATCCCAATTAAGTCCAATGTCGAAATCTAAGTGATTCCGATCTCAAACCCGCTAGGGTGTATTGTTGCAACACTATTATAGCAAGATTTTCCCCACCATTGCTATCTTGCATAGAGGGCCCTTTTCCATTTCCCTATGCAGACTTGTCATCCATTTTTGATGAATCAGAGCCAAAAATACACTTTTTTCCACATATATGCACCCTATCTTCTACACAACATGCGTATACGCATGCTTCTCCACTATAGCCCACGTACATCGAGATTTGTGCCAGAAAATAAAAAATGGAGTCGGTTTTCCTTGTCACGACAGGAGATCTCTGCTCCTTGGCCTTCCACATACTAGAAACATTACGACTCGACCCTTCAATTGCATTTTGAAGACTATAAAAGAACAATTTCGAGCTATGGAAACAAGGAGAAAACATTCAACTTTGAGAGAAAAGTTACTTTGGAGAAATTACTTCATATTGAGTCTACATCCCTTTGTCCCTCAAGTCTGAACACAGTGCTCAGTCCCCAAGCTCTTCCCCTAGTGTTGAGAGAACCTCATTGTCTCTCTCCTATGAGCTTGCCTTTGGTGGAGGATTGAAGTGGTGGAGGCCCAGTTGGAAGGAACTTGGTTCCTTGGTTTCGAACCATGCCGACACGAAAGTCTGTAATGTTGTCACTTCTGCTGATCAATTATTAATAGAAATACTCCTTTGTCGTCCTATTGGTATCGTGCAAATATATGATTATTATCCATGAGCATGTTTGTAATGTTTATTAATGGATTATGTTATCTAATGTACTAACCCCTTTACACTATCACCATGTACTTGCTATGCTTGTTTGTTAAGAAATTATTGCAGGTATAAAGCTTTGGGTCGAAGTGCTCAATGATGGAACATCATCGAACGTTGGATTGAGGTAGGCCTATTTCTTATCTTGCACATTAGTTTATATAACATACAATGGAATTGAGTTTATTTCTGCAGTCATACCTATATGTTGTGGTTTACCCTTGTCCATAGAGAGTTTTTCCCTCATAATAGAATTGGTGACTCCACTGGGAAGAGATCTTCCTTCTAAGGGTTGAAGTACTTTTTTCTCCTTGCATTTCTCTTTTTCCTTTGTGTTTCTTGTTGTATCACTGCTTGACAGATTTTGTTCACTCTAGGTCTGAGTTTTCATCCTTTTTACCCTTGCCTGACATTGTTTTCAAGTCTATACACACCCTATTTCCTTGACAGTCGTGTACACACACGTGTTGTCTCATTGCTAGCTGCGTATATACGCCTTGTTTCCTTGAACAGTCACGTATACCGCTTTCCCTTGCTTGTTTTCTTGGTTTAGTGACTGTTGGGTGGGATTTGATGATTGTTGAGCCTTCTTAGGTCTCTGTAGTGTTTGTTGAGCTTCTCTGGGTTGACAGGAAACCTGTTGGGAGTTGAATTTTTGGGCATAGTCTTTCTCGTTAATTTTCATTTTTGGTTTGTCCTTGAACCCTGGGTTGTTTGCTTGGCTGCTTAGTATTCTTCTTGAAGTTATTTCGTTTATACATAGTAGAATTTATATATTAGGTTGCTTTTCAGTCCATGCATTTTCTCTTTAATATATTGAAAATACAAAAAAATAGGCACTTTGCATTGGTTGGCATTTTTTTCTTTGAACCTTTATCATTAGCTTAGTGCATTTAGTGAAAGATTTCATTATACTTCTGAATTGCAAAGTTGAAATTGAAAATTGCACTGTTTTTATTAGCATATCATTCATTGAAAAGTTAAAGATAGTTTTTTCATTATATTCATATTTATCTTCTTGCAGAGTCATAACATCATGAGTTTCGCTTCCATACCCTTTTGAGTAATCATGGCCAATAAAATTTATGCTTTAAACTAAAATTGATTAGTCACAATTTTAGTTTTAGGGTGCACAAACTAGTCTAGGATTTAGTGCCTTGGAATAGGATTTTGTGAGTAAACTTCTCCAAGGAAATTAAATCAACATATGTGTCTGAGACAGGGAGTTGAGAAATCCATTGTATAATTGGTAAGATTAGGAGGCTCCGCTCACACCGTAGTTAATCACGAGGTCGCGCGAAGTGAGTTGAAGGGATAAGCCCTGGATACTCATGTAGCGTCAGAGATATTTCTGTGGATTTATTCGTATTTGGGTATCTTTCTAGTACCCATACCTCTGTGAGAGGTGATGCTTTCAAGGTTTCGGGATTTGCTACCCTACCCATACGGTGATCCAGACTTACGAATGTTCACCTGTGCATCAGTTATACAGTGGTTTATTAGTTTCTTGACTTAGGTATATCATAGGTTACTTGCAGGGGTTATTCTGCTTGTACCCTGGGTCAGATAGGGGTTGGACAACACACAGTCTTTATGGAGGATTACCTCTCCAGGGGGATCTGACCGACTGGTTGTTAAGCCGACGAGGGCCCATATAACTGATTCTGTTACCTCCAAACTTTAGCGGGGAGTCTTAGGTCCCTCTTGGACGAGACATACCTTCTTTAGAGAGGGAGTCCACTCAACCACTTTATCCCATTTGCATGCATATTGGTCGTTTGACTTTTTGGTATGCTCTTTGAATACTAGTTGGCCTTAGGATATATTTTTATTTTGTAGAGTCATAAGTCGTCGTGGAGTCGGACCAGCTTCCCCGTCGGTCCTGTCGGTTGTTACAGTTACCACCAGATTTTAGGCATGGTACACACACACCCACCTTTCAAACTTGTGGTTCCACAAGGATGAGTATTGAGTCTAGTCTTCAGAAAACTAGGATTTCTTCGACTCCCATACCCACTATAGTTAATGGCACCCCTTCGACTCCTACAACTGCTACAGTTGCAGTGACAGAGGCTTATACCAGTACTATGGCTCAACCTATAGCTAATTCTTCCTCTCTTGCCTCTAACCCTTTTGGGGGTTTTGGTCACTCACCGGGTTACAATGTTTAGTCCATCCCTATGACTTATAGTCCATTTTCTTATGGTATGCCTAACTTCACTTCGCAGTTTTCAACTGCCATCCCAGTTGATGGCCCTAACGCTAGCCTTGGAGTTGGGGGCACTACACCTCCTTACACTCCTTTTCCATTTGGTGGTTCTCATATCCCCTAAAAGAACGCTTATATAGGAAGTGTCCCTACTTTTAAACCAAGTTATAATCCTTCTATGGTCAGATGGAACAACCTAGCTGGTGGACAGGTTCCACCCTATACCCCAACCTCCTCGGTGCTGATTCCGACCAATACTTTTGGCATGACGAATCCACTTCAATCCTTTGGTTTCCCACCTGGAGGAGGTCAATATTACACTTTGGGAAACCCCCAGTCTGGATACAATCCGGTTGGGGGAATTTTTCATAACCCCCAGCCCAGATCTAATCCGGTTGGGGCAATTTTCACAATCCTTATCAGAACATTCCTGCTGGAATGTTGCCCAACCCACCCCATACGAATCAACCTAGAGGAGGGCCTTATAATTCTGGATAGGGCTTTGGTTCTTACCAAAATCCTGGGTGGAATGCAGTTCCCAACACACAATCTTTCGTGGGAGGATGGGGCTAGATGTCGTAACCCCGTCTCCCTTCTCTGGCCATGCTCAATCTGCTAGACTTGTCTAAGTTAATGAAGGACCTGGTGAGTCATGATCCCACATGGCCCCCCATCCCCACCAAACTTCCTTTGGACATTCCAAAGTTTGAGGGTAAGAATGGAGAGGATCCTGGTGAACACGTTACTACCTTTCACCTTTGGTGCTCATCGAATTCCCTGAACCATGATTCTATTAGATTACGATTGTTTCAACGCGCTTTCATTGGAGCTGCTTCGGAATGGTAAATTGAGCTACCTAGGGGGACATATGGGTCATTTAATGAATTGGTGGTGGCCTTTCTCAACCACTTTCAATTTCCCATTTGTTATGATGCTAGCCTCGAACTTTTGTCGACTTTATGCTAGGACACCGCCACTCACATCTCGGATCATATCCAGGAATGGAGTAGACAAAGGCGGTTGATTAAGACTCCTATACCCTCGACCTTTCTCCTAGAATGGTTCCTAAAGTATTTTGACCCTACTATCTAGAAGGATGTTTCTACTTCCAGGGTCTCCAACGAGGAAGAAGCTATCTTTAGAGCCCAGTAGTTAGATTTAATATATGCTCAGTCTGGGATGTTATATCACCTTCTTCCAGAAGCACCACGGTCAAATTACAATCCTAGGTAAAAACTCGGACCTCATGCTGATGGAATTGTAGGGTCCGCCAATGTAAAGTCCATAGACTCGGCGACGAAGTCTGCTGGAGGATCAACTTCGTCTGCATCCTCCAAACCCACCCATTCGGCAGATGTACATTCCGTGCAATCATCAAAAAACCCAAATGGTGACCAACAAACAGATGGGAATAAAAGGAAAGGTCAAAATAATCACAAGGGTGGGAAAATTGGTAACAAACACAAGGACAAAGATAATAATGAGAATCAGAATGATAATGCTCGAGAGGGCAAGCAAGAGAAATGTAAGGTGAAGTTTCCTTGTAAACTTTGTATCGATGACCACCTTACACATTTAAGCCCCAAACTTGTGGAGGCTGCGAGGCTTTTAAATATACCACCCATTGTGCTAATGAATCCATTCCCTCACAAATAACACTTAGCCTCGAGCTCTTTGAACATCGGAAATGCGCCCGGTGGAAGTCAAAACCCACCATCGCAAGATGGAAACTGTGTTTGTATCAATATGGTCGATGCAAAAATTGATATAGCCACCCGTTCTTGAGATTATAGCTCTTCAAAAGATAGTACCGGTCTAGAAGATTTTCCTTCCCCTCCAGAGATGAACCTACAGATTGAGAAACCAGAGCCACCGCATCGTATTCCGAAAGGAGTACTCAAGCGCTCTACTCACAACCCTAATTCTAGAGCCGCCCAGAACTACTCTATCATCGAGGATCTGGGCAAAACCCCTTGTGCAATGTCGACTTTGGAGGTACTCCAGACATGTCCATCATAGAGGAATGCCTTACTCTCTACTTTAGGATCTCTAGAAACTAGTGGCTCGAAAGTTATCAAGTTTGACGTCACGGATGTGAAGCCTCTCTTACCTTACCATGTGTCTTTCCAAATCCACGTGGAGTATTCCAAGTATACTATCAAACGAGCAGTCGTTGATGAAGGTGCTACCACCTGCGTGATGTCCCTGGTCTGTTGGAAATATCTCGGTTCTCTGACCCTTTCCAAGTCATCGAACATGTTGAATGCATTTGACAGTCATTCCTTCTGCCCTCACGAAATTCTCCTTTCCGTTTAGGTCCAGTTAGGTGGGAATACGGTAGAGGTGGAGGTAGAGGTAGTTGATGTGCCTGTTGATTATAGCCTTTTACTAGGTCGCAATTGGACCTATGCTATGGTCGCTGTCGTATCATCTGTCTTCCGTACACTTTGTTTTCCTCATCAAGGGGAGATCATGACTATTGACTAGTTATCCTTTGCGTACTCCTGTCCTAATGCATCTGTTGGACCTTCTATCCCTTTGATTGAAAATTCTCAGCCGACAACTGAGAATATCAGGGTCAGAATGTATTCTTCCCTCATGGGTACCTTCAACTTCTCGGCACCACTTCACAACGTTCACACCATGTCTAGTAGGCCTGCTTTAGCAGGGAGGTCCATTCCTTTCCGCACTTCCTATCTTAGTGATCCATAGACCCTACCTTCTATGACTTCGTCGAGTGAAGGTCAGTTCCATGCTGGCATGGCTATGCCACTATCGGCAACGAAGATTATGTATCAAGTTTTTCTTGACTCTTCCATCGATCCCGATGTTGTTACCTCACAGACGAACGAGGAGGATCCTGTTCTTAGGCCTGTATGGGCCACCTCGTTGTCTTGTTCACATGATTGCTTAGATGAGACTTTGCTTTCAGATGAATCCGTCCTTGAAGCCATGAATGGTTTCGAGATACCTTGGGATGATATTCATCATCGATCTTATTTTCTCTCGAGTCTTGAAAGAATCGAGCAAGATGACTTTCGGTCTACCTTGAGTGAGATAGTTGGTCACGCCGTAGTTCCACTTGATACACACGACATTTATGCTGAAGGAAATATGGTGAGTATTTCTCCTACCCTCTCGATCTATATCTCTCGTACCCATGGAAATATTGAGAACATAAATATAGGTGCAGATTGTTCTCCAGAAGAAATTATGATCTACACCGAACTCTTCAAAGAATTTCGAGATGTATTCGCTTGGTCATATGAAGAGATGCTAGGGATCGACCCTCGTATTGTTGAACATGAGATTAGAACTTTTTCAGATGCTAAACCTATTCGAAAATGTGTAAATCCTAGGAAGGCCCTTGCTATTAAGGCAGAGGTGGAGAAGCTACTTAAAACTGGCTTCATCTACCCGGTTCCCTTGACCGAATGGGTATCCAACCCTTTTCCTGTGAATAAAAAGAAAGGAACCATCCGTGTGTGTATGGACTTTCGTGACCTGAACAAGGCTTGTCCTAAAGATAACTTCCCTATGCCTTTCATTGATCAGATTCTCGATGAGTGTGCAGGAAGAGAGATATTTTCTTTTATGGATGGATTTTTAGGCTATAACCAAATCTAGATCAAACCTGAGGACCAACACAAGACATAATTTATATGTCCTTGGGTTACTTTTTCATATCGGAAAATGCCTTTCATCCTTAAAAACGTCGGAGAAACCTTCCAATGTGCCATGACTTTCTCTTTTCACGATCTCAAGCACATAGTCAAAGCCTACCTTGATGATCTTGCTGCTCACTCTCGCAAGAGAGTGGAACATGTTATACACCTTCGACTAGTTTTTGAAAGATGTTGTTACTATAGAATTCAGTTAAACCCTCACAAATTCATCTTTTGCGTTAAGTTTGGCCGTCTCTTAGGATTTTTAGTTTCCGAGACCAGGATCATGGTATATCCTCTTAAGGTTGAGGCAATACTTCAGTTTCCTCCCCCGCGCACGATTAGAAAAATTCAAGGTTTACAGGGGAAAGCTAACGTTCTACGTCGTTTCATAATGAATTATGCCAATATCACTAAGGTTTTCATGCGCCTCTTGAAGAAGGAAACACCTTTTATCTGGGATGACTGAGCCCATGAGTCTTTCGATGCTTTGAAGAAATCCTTGGTATCAACCCCTCTGCTGAAATCCACTGATTACAGTAGAGATTACTTACTGTATATTGACACATTTGTAGAGACGATTGGTATGGTTCTAGTTCAAGAGGATGATGAGCTCCATGAGCACGTCATCTACTATCTTATTCGAAATCTAGTAGGTCCTAAGCTTAATTACTCTCATGTTGAAAAGCTAGCTTTGGCTGCCGTTCACACAGTCCAACGTTCACGTCACTATATATTTCTTTGAAAGACTAAAGTGGTTGCTGATGTCAATACATTTAAATACGTCCTTACCAGGCGTATCATAGGGGGGATATATAATAAATGGATTGTCATCTTACAAGAGTTCAATCTCGACTTTGCTTCGTCCAAGTCCAAGAAATCACTAGTTTTTTGCAGAGTTAATATATGGTTTTCCATGATTAGACGAGGATGTTATCCATGTTGATTCATTTGCGGATGAACACATTTTCCTTGTCTTGTTGTCCGACCCCTGGTATGGAGACATTTTTTTGTATCTTCAAACCTTGAAGTTCACTCAACATCTCTCGCGAGATGATCGACGATGTGTTAGATACCAAGCCAAAAAGTATACCATCGTCGACAACACTTTGTATCGCTGAGGACTAGATAATATCTTGTGTCGTTTCTCAACTCATGAGGAATCCGAGTCAGTCCTAAAAAATTTCCACAAAGGGGCTTGTCATGGTCACCTATCCGGGCTTGTGACATCCCAAAAAATCCTATGATCCGGTTATTTCTGGCCTACTATCTTTAAATATTGTATCGAAGTAGTTAAGAAGTGTCACCCCTACCAGGTGTTCACTCGAAAAATGCACTTGCATCCAACCCCTCTTCACCCCGTCATTACTGTGAGTCCCTTCACCAAGTGGGGGGTATATTTTGTCGATTGCAACCCAACTTCGGCTGGTGGGCATCAACACATTATCATGGCCGTCAAATATTTCACTGAGTGGGTCAAGGCCATGCCTATCATAAAATCTGATGGGAAGACTGCAACCTTCTTCGTGTTCAACCAAATTATCGCTCGGTTCAGTATCTCGAGTGATATTCTCACTAATCATGGCAGTCACTTTTAGAATGAAATGATGGTAGAACTAACATCTAAGATGGGGTTTAGAAACATTCATTCATCCCCTTATTACCCCCAGGAAAATGGGAAATTAGAGGTCATCAACAAGTCTCTCAAGACCATTTTTCAAAAAACTGTTAGTCGGAGTAATTCCAATTGGCACATCATGCTATATCTCGCGCTTTGGGCATACCAAACCTCAGTTAAGACTGCCACCAGTTTTTCCCTTTTTCAGTTAGTGCACGGTGTGGTGTCGATCCTTCTTTTTGAATGAAAAATCCATTCTCTCAAGTTGGAATTCGAGCTCCTACCTGACACTTCAGACTTAGAGCGACACCTTGTGCACCTAGAGATTCTTGACGAGCAGCGTCAGGACGCCTTTACAGCTATTGAGGCAAACAAGAAATGTGTCAAGTTTCAGTACGACAAGTCTGTCTGTCCTCGGTTGTATGATGAGGGTGACTTGGTCCTCTTATATGATCAAGCCAAAGAACCTCTAGGGGTAGGAAAGTTTAAACCCATGTGGCACGATCCTTACATCATGCGATGGGTTCTAGAAAAAGGAGCCTACGAGTTGGAAGATTATGAAGGGAAAAAATTGGCTGAGCCCAGAAATGGGCTCTACTTGAAAAGGTACTACGCTTAAGCCCTAAGCTTGGGCGAAACTCTTTGTATACTAATGTAAATTTAGTGTATATACGTCTATTTCCCCATTTTTTCTTTTGTCTTTAGCTTTCTTATCAAGTTTTACCTTTGTTGGCAGATGTCAACGAAGTCTTCGGTCTACCTAGGATTCACAGACGGAGCTAGTCGTCATACACAGAACTTAGCTTCTTCCGCTTGGGTGGTTTACTCACCCGAGGGTATGCTGGTGTCTTCAGGTGGTGTATGCCTAGGGCCATTGACGAATAATGTGGCCGAATATAGCGCCATCATAGAACTTTTGTGCGATTCTATATTGCATGGTATTCACTCTTTAGAAGTTCATATGGATTCCCAATTAGTAGTATGTCAATTGAATGTCCGTTACCGCGTGAGTTATCCTATTTTACTCCGTCGATTCCTACAGGTACGTCTTTTAAAATGACAATTTGATTTGATTACATATTATCACATTCCTAGGAGTTCTAATCATGTATCTGATACCTATGCTAATTATGTTTTAGATTGGCATTTGTCACATTAATAAAGCAAAGAAAACCATTAAATCAATGTAGACATTGTAAGATATAAGTAAATCCGAAGATTCCTTTTTATATATTTCAAAATATGGTGTTTATATTACAAAATTAGGGCTAAAACCCTCAATGCACATATACAGTCAGTATACATATCCCACGACATCTACACATGTGGCGCCGAATGTGTGTCATGGTAGAAAACCACAACATTTGTGAGACATCGAAAGATTCATACCCATGCTCTAGGTACACCAACCACCTGTCGCTGCATGTCTTCAGGTAGATATTCTACTTAAACCATAGGAATCCTCTGTGTCAAATGAGATAGGTTTCCCTACACGTTTTGTAGGACCCTCTCTACTTATCCTCCTTTCGCCTCATCTCCCCAGTTCCTCCGTCTATGTTGAATAAATCCCTCTGGCTGTTGTGTACCCATGTCTGCGATTACATTGGTGTCTAGTTAATATTTAAACACCATCCAAAAAAAAAAAATGTTCCTTAAATACAAAAATACAAAAAAAATGAAATATTTAAAAACTTGTTACCTATAGCACTATAGGCGGCTCCTAGTGGAAGTAGCATATCAGGATATCCTCTAAAATCGATCTTCGTATAGGGATAGTCATCTAGAGAAATGACTTGTCGCCGCCACCAGAAGAAAAAATCATCATTGTAGGGTGTTGATACCCTACCTCCCCCCTGCCGTCTCATGACATCGATCCACTGGGCCATGGCTAGATCACATGGTTCTCTAGGAAGGATCTCCACTCTAGGTCCCAGACCTGGAACCCGCTCGAAAAATAAACTGCAAAGAATAGAGGCAAAGCCTAAGTTTTGCTTACTCCCCTGTTTGCACTCTGTCAGCTGACCTTTCATATTGACTAGAAGTGAGGTACACCAATCATAGACAATGGGTCTAGCACACTCTACTGCGTAAAACATAAGTGGTCTCGATGCTTGATGCAACGAGGCCGAACCTATGATCCTGGTAAGCATGAGCACAATGATCTTCAAATTGAGGTTACTTGTTTCCCAGATGGGGACTTGGATTCCCACCTTGGGAGTCCCTGCTACACAGTGGGCATCGATATACTCCTCGATATTCATCCCACTCCCTGATCCGCGTGACTTGAGGTTCACAACCTCCCCTCGGGGTGATAGACCAGTCAAGAAGTAGATGTCCTGTACTTCAATCCTCAATTGTTGTCCATCAAGGATAAAGCTCTCGCTATCAGGGTCCCAGTAACCTACCAACATCTCCAACAATCTTTTTAGAGCCTCTTGAGAAACCGGATCTCGATCCACAACTGCATATACCTCCTCATGCTCTCTCTCTCTCTCCATTCTAGGACCATCCTACAAAACACCAATCAATTTTTTTAATTAGAACTCCTATTTTGGCCATTTGCGCACCTATACGCGGCTTTCTTTGCACACAGTCACATGTAGGGCCTAATACATGCTCCATGTGGTTCACATAGGGGCATATACCTAGTCGTACATGCGACCTTAACAAATTCGACCTGCGTATACCGAAAATCCTAATTTACGCCCTCAAAAATTAAAAAATGTAATCCATTGAATTTGAAGAGACTGAGATGAAGAGTTACTTGATCCAGATGGTTCATGATTTCATTTCCTAATGCTCCCGCAATCACCGTTTGAATCTTGGAGGTATTTTGGTCCAAATTGCACTATTTGGGTAAAAATAAAAATGATATAGTATTTTTTTATTTTATTACTATTTATAAGCTATTTTTACCCACATTATAAGTTTCATGCTATTTTTAACCTAATGGACTAATTCAAGAGTGGTTTTGAGCTGGTTTTTGTAGTTTTGACTCAGTTTTCTTATGGATTTCCACGTCATGATTGGTTGTTCGTCACCTCGGGTAGGTATTTTCATAACCTAGAATATAGGATAGGTATCCACTCCATCATGCATTTTTTCATTATCCTTCGACTACCACTTTTTACGCCTTAGGAATGAACCCATCTATTGTGACATAGAACCTCTTGTCTACTATAAATAGTGTCGCTAATAAATGGTAGAGACTTACCAAACATGGGTGCCCTAGTTAGATCCTCTTTTTCATTTGGTGCCCATGCCGATTTTTTCCTTAGGACCAGGAGTCCATTATAATTCAATACATGAACTTATGATGAACATCATTTCTCATTCATGCGTATGTGGCCTTATTCCCTGTGGACTCCCAAAAATGAGTCTTAGTTAAGCTCTTTTCTGACTCGTCTAAAAACCAAAAAGATTGCCGACTAATTTTTCCCTTTCACACTCGTTAATTTGGATTTGAAAGGTCATGATTCTTAGTTAATCTCTTTTCCGACTCGTTATCAAAAATAGAAAATATTGCCGAGTGAACTTGTATTTTTCACACTCATAGATTGGATTTGAAAAGACGTCTATTTGGCACAAGTTTACCCCTTTTTCACACCAAGTAGACTACAAGACATAAAAAAGGATATTCTTTGGCATTAAGTTGTGATTGCATCTCATGGCCTCACTTGCAGTATTAAGCCTTTAGTCGGTTCTCGCTTTGCGTTATAAACTGTTGCCTAAGCAGTTTTTGCATCCTCAACCAAGCAGAGCCTTGTTTATATCCTTCATAGTTTGACACCCTATACCCTGGAGGGAACATCACCTTGAGTGTCCATCTCCTGCATGCATTTCCTTGCATTAAGAATAGGTACGTTCCACTAGTGGAACTAGTTTTTCTTACTTGCGACACTTGTTTTCTCCTATGTATCATAGCATTCATTTGTTATGAAAAAACAAAAAAAGATGGGAGGTAAGGGAGTACTATATTATAATTGGCAGCAGTCTTATCGCCTTTGAACATAGCACAAAATTATTGAGTCCTTGTGTCATCATAATTTTTGGTTTAGCATGGCCTTAGGAAGTTGATTTCGTCACAGAGTTTTCTCTACCGACTAGTTACTCTTCCAATCCTTATAGAGAACGTTATTGATGCCTCCTGCATCTAATAGTCACATCATTTAGTCTATGCTACCGAAGTCCATCATATGTCTCATTCTCTTTTTCAAAGGAATTCTATCAACCTGTGTCGGCCACTCCTCAGAAATACTGACTTTGCATGTTGGCCATACTCTCAATTTTTCTCTGAATCACATGATACTATGGTCTTATCATGCACCTTGGCCCTACTTGCATCATCAGTAGGTCACCTTGAACACAAAAATCGACATTTCATCATTGGTCACTGACTGGGTGGTTTCCCTTGTGTTCGACGGCAAGACATCTATTCACACTTTGGGATTCGTGTAGTGTCTTGGATTCCATTAGCCTTATTGGTGGTTTCCTCACCTTTGTCAGCAGTTTTCATCATCGGCTTCTATTTAGAGGTTCTTTTTTGTATACCTCTTGCATTTGCTACACACGAAAGACGCACAGGGTCGCTGGTTCATGAACATGGTCTTCGTCCGATCTCCACCAAATTATGAAGCTCCTGCTTTGTTCCTCATGTTGACTGATGAGATATGCCTTAATGATCTCCTTTCAATGAGTTTCTTTCCATTGACTTCAGCTCATTTATTTTGGATACAAGACTTAGAGTTTTATGAGTACTGTTAACGATAAAAAATGCACTGGCATTTTTTAAAGAATGATGCCTAATCTTGTAGGGAAAATTTGACTAGCTTCCCGAACTCCAAATGCATATTTGAAAGCACCATTAGAAAGCTTAGGATTTCTAGATGTTGACCGACTATTCAAGCTTGTAAAACAGACTCTCCATGACTAATAAATTTGATTTTAAAAAATCTGCGCTTTCACCAGCTAACTCGTCTTGAATTTTTCTAGTTAGTTGGTGAAAGCTCCGCTTTTCACCATCTAAGGAGCGGATTTTCGGGTAAATTAACTGGTGAAAGCCTGTTACGGCCAGAATAACCGAATTTTTGCCAAGATCGGGATTTTTTGAGTTTGAATGGTTTGAAACCACTTCAAATGGACAGGTGTTGAATTATCAAGTCTAATTCAAAGGCTAGTTTTGAGGGATAAGGTCAAAAATAGGTTTTTCAACTACATTTGGCATCTTTTTCAAAGGCAGAATATCAGGGTTTTTGCACACTTCACCAAATTCGAATTTTATCTTTGGAGGACCAAATCAAACAGCCTTGGGTGGCTAAAACTGCACTTCATCAACAATCTACTACTCTTAGATATGGATTGACCTCATCTTGAGGATCTCTTCCTATTTTTTTGTAAATATAGTTTACTCTCTGTTTTTAGAATATCAGATCCATTGTTTTAGGATCTGAGAACTGTGATGTAAAGCTATAAAGATACAGACTTAAGAGAGACACATGGTTCAATGCTAGATACACTTTTGGCTATGTACTTTGACTCTGTTTTGTTATAAGAATCACAGTCTCCTTTGGTTACTACATATCAGTCTTTCTCACATATTCCACTACTCTGTATTTAATTCTATTCAGCTTAGTTATTCAGAACTGTTATCTTCTGGTATAGCTCATGAATATGAATTATATGTTTCTCTACTGTCTTGTATGACCCTACATCTCTTGTACTTGGTTATCTCGAATGGTATTCTTCACACCTTTTTATCTACTGTAACTAATATCTGGTCTCTCAAAGCACTGGTTTATTTAGATGCATAACAAGTTGTCCTTTTCTCAGCCTTCTCAATTATCCCATTGTTCCATACATACTTTGATTATTAAATTTCTTAAGTTACCAAGCATTCTTAGCCTACAACCCTAAGGAGTTTCTTGGAGAAATAACAAATTGGCGCCGTTGTCGGGGAGAGGAGATTGAAGCTCAACTTCCTTGGGAGACGACATAGATCCAACTTTGATGATAGACAAAGCCTGGACATTATTTTGGTTGTAATTATCTATCTGGTGACTCCATTGTTCTGAAATCCATTGGCGACCCCACTGGTATGAAATGAACAAGATATTATCTAAGAGTTATGCGTTCTACAATTTTTCAAAGATTGTTGGTTTCCCTAATCCAGTACCTAGTAGAGATGAATGGGAAAATAGCCTTCCCAGATTTCGAGGAGAAGAATGGGAAGTGCCAGCTAAACATTTTCATTCTTAGCCTACAACCCTAAGGAGTTTCTTGGAGAAATAACAAGTACCTTGAGGCTTGCAGTCATTAGTGGAAAAATCTCTCACCATTGACAGATGGGAATACATCAATGTCTCATGATCAATGGATTTCTCAAGTGTTTGAGACCGACTCCTTTATTCACACTTGTAGGAATGTACTCGGTGCCTTGATACCTACTTTCATTATTGGTAGGGTGTCTCATGTTTGTTAATGGTATACCTCAATGACCGGTAATCAAACAATGTGTCATTGTGTTAGACCTCAACTCCTTTATTCACATGATGTAGACTTTCACCCTTGGTGGATAGTGTAGAAGACTTGAATACATCACTACGTGGCCACAACTTCCCTGAGCTGTTGCTTCCCTTTCATTGGACCAACACCTATTTGACTTCAGTGATCATGGGAGATCATATTGTACTCCATGGTATACATATATCTTCAGTTTGATTTTGACACTGGTTTCACTAGGCCTTGTTCGTAACTATGACAAATTTTGGCATATACCCACATTTGTATTTTCCTATTCATAACCACAGACACTTATTTGGTATATTTTCCACATGGATCTGCATTGTATTCTTGGCAGCTATGTATTCAAAGTCAATACATAATGTAATGAGCAATCGAGTTCATCCATCTGGTTCTCTACCACTCCACTCCTAGGTTATTTATAATGTATTTCAGCCATTGCAAATAATCCTCTGATATCACACATTAAGGGGCATCTCTTATAGCAATATTTTTCCCACCATTGCTATCTTGCACAAAGGGCATTTTTCCATTTCCTTATGCAGACTTGTCATCCCTTTTTGATGAATCCAGAGCCAAAAATACACATTTTTCCACATATACACGCCCTATATTCTATACAACATGTGTATATGCAGACTGCTCCACTACAGCTCACGTACATCGAGATTTGTTCCAGAAAATACAAAATGGAATCGGGTTTCCATGTCACGACAGGAGGTCTCTGATCCTTGACCTTCCACATACTAGAAACGTTTTGACTTGGCCCTTTAGTTGCATTTTGAGGACTATAAAAGAACAATTCTGAGCTATGGAAAAGAGGAGAAAGAATTCAACTTTGAGAGCAAAGTTACTCTGGAGAAATTACTTCATAGTGAGTCTGCATCCCTTTATCCCTCAAGTCTAAACACAGTGTTCAGCCCCCAAGATATTCCCCTATTTTTGAGAGAACCTCATTGTCTCTCTCCTATGAGCCTACCTTTGGTGGAGGATTGAAATGGTGGAGGTCCAGTTGGAAGGAACTTGGTTCCTTGGTTTCAAACCGTGCTGACACGAAAGTTTGTAATGTTGTCACTTCTACTGATCAATTATTAATAGAAATACTCATTTCTCGTCCTATTGGTATCGTGCAAATATATGATTATTATCCATGGGCATGTTTGTAATATTTATTAATGGATTATGTTATCTAATGTGATAACCCCTTTATACTATCACCATGTACTTGATATGCTTGTTTGTTAAGAACTTATTGCAGGTATAAAGATTTGGGTCGAAGTGCTCAACGGTGGAACATTATAGAATGTTGGATCGAGGTAGGCCTATTTCTTATCTTTCACATCAGTTTATATAGCATACAATGGAATTGAGTTGATTTCTGTAGTCATACCTATCTATTGTGGTTTACCCTTGGCCATAGAGAGTTTTTCCATCGTAACAAACACCGATACCATCAAATTCATAAGGGTTTCCAAAAACCCTAAAATCTTTCCTCAAGAGCTCTCAAAAATCTATTTTTCCAAATAGGTGAATGCAAGAATGATAATAGACTCCTCCTATCCCATTTTTTATACTTCTAACTTGGGATTTTCTTTCCTTCTCTTATGAATGTGGGATAATGTTCCCTTGATTATTTTCCTCCATAGCCCACAGGAACTAAATTAGGTTAGCAGAATTCTCTATTAGAAAGATTAGGCAGATGGGGACATTACATCCTGGATGTATCTATGCAGACCACCACGATACTTAAGCACTAGATGTCGCTCAAAATATTTCATACCCATCTTGGTGCGCAAGGTATTGAAGAATTTTGTGAACTCTAGCACTGCTTGGTCTCTTTCTTTCCGCAGTGTGGTCCATTTTGTATACAGGTCGTCATAAATTTCGACAAGGTAGTATTGTTCCTTGATAGTGTCCCTGAAGGATTCCCAGGTGACCGCAACTATAAATAATGAGGGTTTCTCTATTTTCTTTTGCTCACAGAAAGTCTCCCACCAATATTTCACATGGGAGATGGCTTTGTAGTGCAGACCCCCGACCCTCAAGCCAAGATCTGCACAGGATCGTTCTTCTTCGAATCTGCAGAACTAAAATAGTTCTTTCGGTCCTCATTGGAACCCCACGAATCCAATCCACAGGTCCTTTGGAAACCCAACCTGTGCGAACAAGCACTAGGTGCGAGCTTCACCTCCACGCTACCACAACGTTGTGGCTATATCAGGATTTCGGTAACCAGGAGTTTGAAACGCAACGGCCCAAACCACTGGTCACTCCATTCCCCGAATTCCTGAAATGGCTCTGTACCGAAATGGGCTCATATCTTTTTGGGATTTCACGAATCAGGAGTTCATGATGCAGTGACTCCAAAATCTCACCTCCTCTTCTTCCCGAACCCTGAAATGCCGAAATGCCGAAACTGGCTCAAAGGCTCTGGCTTGTGCTATTTCCTCTGAATGTTTTCAGGGCTTAGCAAATTCGCTTGTCGGGACTCCACGTCTCTCGACTCCTGGTCTCTCGAACATCCAGGTCCCGAAATGCCAAAATATACCCGACCACGGTCCACTTTTTTAGGATTTCAGAATTCGTGATCCCACAATTCCGGCTACAGACGGTTCTTGTTCCTTCAACCTACCGGATCCCGAAATGCCAAAATGTCGAACTTCGAAATGGCTACTCCCTCCATGACCACAGCCCTGCTCCAAGGACACATCGCGTTTCACGACTTCGAGGTTTTCAATGCAAAGTGCCCCAGCTCCTTGTCATTGAGATTTCCAAAATGCCAAAGCCCGAAATGCCGAAATCCCACTCCAAAGGGTTTTAGCAGCTCCTGTTGCTTCTTATCCAATGGCTCACAACATTTATCACTTCTTCCACAAAGTTTTCCCACCATCCGTTTCAACTCTTCCACTACGTCACCTCTACGGGTGTAACCTCCGCGTAGTTTTCCCTGATCTTATGATTAGCTGTTATCTGCACTACTGATCCAACGGTAGCTGTTACTCCTTCCTGAGCATGCGCTTCTTCCCTTCCTCTTAGAATATTTTCAAAGTTTCAAAGGCCTCAACCTTTTCTTCCTCTGCGAGCTCAATTATTTTGGATATCGCCTGCGTTCTAGGAATGCTATCCCTCCTGAGATTTGTTTAATCTGAAACCTCAAAAGGTTTCATGACCTCTGTACTCCTTGCAGGGTCCCTGCACACAACTTTGCTATCCGTCTTCATCTTTATTTACTCGAGCCTCTAGGGGACTCGCCCTTCTGTGTCCTCAAAGAGAAATATGGTGTCCTCCTGACGACCTTCTGCTCAAAACCTCCTTGTTGAGCTTAACAAAGTATTCAGTAACTCTATGAGAATATTTCCTATGACACTTCTCCTTCTTCTCAGAACCCGAAAGAGGGTTCTTCTCGGTGCACTCTATGCAACTGCTAAATTCCTTCCTGGTAGAGTTTCACAAAACTTTAGATGTTATGTCTTCCTTGAACTCGAAATAGAGCTCCTCCTGTGCACTCCTTGCACTCGCTGGATGCCCTCCTGGCAGAGCTCTACAGAACCCTCAGTGATTCTATTATCTCTGTGCCTTCCTCTGCATAGTCTTACCTCCAAGGTGTTCAACAACCTTGAGGTTTCTCCCTAGGTCTAATACTTCCTCTGGTGTGCCTTCTTGGAAAAAATCTATCCAAATTCCGCAGAACTCAGAAGTGCATTCTATGCACTGGCTCAATGCATCCTGTGCATTTTCTCAATGCCCTCTTGGCAGAGCCTTTGCAGAATTCTCAGCAATTCTGCTTCTCCTCTCTATGCTCTTCTCTGCACAGTTTCTCCTTCAAGGTGTTCAACAACCTTGAGGCTTCCTCCTTGAGTCAATGACTTCAGCTGGTGCACCCTCCTGGGACATCTTTGTTTGAAATTCTGCAGAATTCAGAAGTGCACTCCTTGCACTAGCTTTCAGAACCTGTAGTATTCTGTCATGCAACCTTTTGCATGAATCCTCAAAGAACCCAAACCTGGAATCAAAGAACTCACAGACAGGAAAATCTATCTATCTCCTGCAGATGGAACTTAACATACATCTACAACATATCATCAACACATAAATACATTCGTACATGAACTCATAATCACATGATCAACATGCAGGAAAAACTGCTCTATTTGTATTAATCAAGAATGCTTGATTATAATGTGTTCGAGCTCGGACTGCAACAGAGTCTCAACTCTCCTCTCTTCTCTCTATTCTCTCTCTATTATTCTTTGTTTCTCTCTATCGACTCTCTATCGACTAATTGCCTACAGATACAAAGGTTCTTTCTACAAAAGGGGGCTCCTCGAGCGCTTCCCTCCATCCTCACCAACTCTCATTAATTACAATGAATTACATTGAATGGGCCATCTAATCCGAATTGGATCTAGATCCCCATCAACATGTAAGCCATTAAGGGAGACACTAACTACAGCCTGCTCAAAGGCATGACTTGGCTCTACCAGCCTTACAAACATTTAATACATTTTCAAAATTTGAAAATGAGAAGGCTGTCCCTCTCTCCTTCCATTGAATGCGTGCTTGATGTGTTGGCTAGCTGGCACTTGATGACGTGGAGTGATGATCCTGCATCATAATCCTCAGCTACAAAAATCATGAGCTCCTTCTCATGAGCTTCCAACCACCACTGTTGAAACCCACCTGGATCCCAAACAATTCTCTGGAGCTATCCATCTACTCCACTGCTTCGCTGCTGCTGCTGCATCTGTTGCCCTGCTATTATGACAGGTTCTCCTCTGCACAGTTTCCCTTCACTGGAAATTTCTAGTGCTGACTTCAACACCATCCTTCTAATTCCTTCAATTACCTCACCCAACTTCTCTAGTGGCTGGATCTCTTTATGCAGTCTCCTCGACTGCACTTCTTCTCTTCAAATGGGTAGACCAACTAGATCTCCCATGCTATTTTCTTCCTCTATGGCCTCAACTTGCCACTTTGCTGCAAAATTCAGTTCTGCAATCTGATCACTGAGTCTCTTCTTAGCTTCCCCTTTTAACAACTTTTCTTCTTCCAGTCCTCCTGCTAGTGCATCTCCAGCTTCTTCCATCTACTCCTTAGACTGGAATTGTGATTCACCTTCTGCTACAGACATCAACGTTCCTGTCATCATTTGTTCATCTCCCTGGCTGAAATTTCTGAGCGATTCCTCGGAATTCTCCTCTGCTAACATCTGTATGAATGTGTGCTCATGGCAGTCACCTACTAGTTCTGGATGGTTCAACCAATCCTCCAACATCTCCAACTCCATCTCCCATGGAGTGAGCATCTTATCTGCATGCTCTTCTTTTGCTGGGGCATATTTTGACATCTTCTCCATTTCTTTTTTCTCTTTGGCAATCTCTGCTGGCTATCCTTCTTCCTCTGCTACACCTTCATTCTTTGCATCGACCTCCACTCGGCTGCTTGGTAGGAATACTCTTATCCCTCCAATCATCAGAATGCTCTTCTGATCTTCCTTCTTTGTCAGCTCCTCTCGCTGATCCAAACTCACCTCTGAGTTCATGAGACTTTCAGATAGTCTCAACTACTCTCCCTTGCCCACCTGGAAATATGGGATTTCCTCTCTGCCCTCCTGACAGTCTATGAGATCCTCCAACGATTTCATCTCATTGCCCACCTGGTAACTTGAGCTTTTAGCACTGCCCTCCTGGCAGTATACGAGACCTTCACTTGATCTCTCTCTATTTCCCACCTGGCAATTTGAAAGTCCATCTCTGTCCACCTGACAGTCTATGAGATCTCTGCTCGATCTCCCCAATCCATCATCACTGAGATTTCTCCCAGCTTCTCGTTCACAGGCATGAACCATCTCCTCTGTGGCCCTGAGGATTTTCACATACCTCAGCCACCTTTGCTATCTTTTGGCCAATAATTTCTTGACTTGCCACTTTGCTTTCCTCCTCAGAGGCCATTCATACACCCAATGTGTCTTTGCGTTTTGTTGCACCTGCAGTGCAACCTCTTCCATCCTCACCCTTATCTCAACAAGCTCTTCATCCATCTCATCTTTTCTCTACTGCTGATGGTTCTTCTTTCCACTACATCCATGGACTTCAGTAGCCATCTCCCTATTCTTGTCTTCCCTCCTGGAAAACTTGTTGTTGTCACTCTGCAACCGTGAGTGCTTCCAACCTTTCCTACAGTCCTCCTGACTGTCTATTGACTGCTGCACACCTTGCAACAATCATCACAGAGCTTCAACACTCTGTCTCCCTCTTTTGCCTGAAATATACGGGCAAAATCCTGCTTTGACACCACTCTGGTGTGTATCAGAGTATTTTCTTTATCTACTCTACCTCCCTCTGCCTGCAGTCTATAGACAAAAAGTTCTCTGATACCACATTGGTGCAGACCCCCGATCCTTGGTTCGAGATCCACACAGGATCTTTTTTTTCTGAATCCACAGAACTGAAATAGTTCTTTTGGTCCTCACTGGAACCCCACGAATCCGATCCATAGGTCCTTCGAAACCCCACCTGTGCGAACAAGAACTAGGTGCAAGCTTCACCTCCATGATACCAAGACATTGTGGCTGTATCGGGATTTTGGTAACTAGGAGTTTGAAACACAGCGACCCAAACCACTGGTCACTTCACTCCCCGAATTCCTGAAATGGCTCAATACTGAAATGGGCTCAGATCTTTTCAAGATTTCGTGAACTGGGAGTTCACGATGTAGTGACTCCAAAATCTCGCCTCCTTTGCTTCCCAAACCTCAAAATGCCAAAATGCTGAAACGGGCTCAATGGCCTTGGCTCGTGCTATTTCCTCTTAATGTTTTTAGGGCTTTGCGATTTCGCAAGCTGGGACTCCACGTCTCCCAACTCCTGGTCTCTCGAACATCCGGGTCCTGAAATACCGAAATCTACCTGACCACGGTCCACTTTTTCGAGATTTTGAAATTCACAATCCCGCAATTTCGGCTGTCGACGGTTCTTGGTCCTTCAACCTCCCAGACCCTGAAATGCGGAAATGCCGAACTTCGAAATGGCTGATCCCACTGTGACCATAGCCTTGCTCCAAGGACACGTTGTGTTTCACAACTTCAGGGTTTTCAATGCAAAGTGCCCCAACTCCTTGTCATCGGGATTTCCGAAATGTCGAACCCCGAAATGCCGAAATCCCACTCCAAAGGGTTTCATCAGCTTCTGCTGCTTCTCATCCAATGGCTCACGGTATTTCTCACTTCTTCCACGAAGTGTCCCCACCATCTGTTTCATCTCTTCCACTACGTCACCTCTACGGGTGTAACCTCAGTGTAGTTTTCCCTGATCTTGTGATCAACGATTACTTGCGCTACTGATCCAACGGTAGCTGTTACTCCTTCCTGATCATACGCTTCTTCCCTTCCTCTTGGAATATTTTCAAAGTTTCAAAGGCCTCGGCCTTTGCTTCCTCTGCGAGCTCAATTAATTTGGATATCGCTTGTGTTCTAGGAACGCTATCCCTCCCGAGCTTTGTTCACTCTGAAACCTCAAAAGGTTTCACGACCTCTACACTCCTTACAGGGTCCATGCACACAACTGTGCTATCCGTCTTGATCTTTATTTACCTGAGCCTCTAGGGGACTCGCCCTTCTGTGTCCTCAAAGGAAACTCTGGTGTCCTCCTGATGACCTTCTACTCAAAATCTCCTTGCTGAGATTAACATAGTATTCAGTAATTCTGTGAGCGTCTTTCCTGTGACACTTCTCCTTCTTCTTAGAACTCGAAAGAGTGTTCTTCTCGGTGCACTCTATGCAACTGCTAAATGCCTTCCTGGCAGAGTTTCACAGAAATTCAGACGTTTTGTCTTCCCTGAACTCGAAATAGAGCTCCTCCTATGCACTCCTTGCACTTGCTCAATGCCCTCCTGGCAGAGCTCTATAGAACCCTCAGTGATTCTGTTATCTCTGTGCCTTCCTCTACACAGTCTTACCTCCAAGGTGTTCAACAACCTTGAGGTTTCTCCCTGGGTATAATACTTCCTCTGATGCGCCTTCTTGTCACAACTCTGTCCAAATTCCACAGAAATCAGAAGTGCATTGTATGCACTGGCTCAATGCATCCTGTGCATTTTCTCAATGCCCTCCTAGAAGATCCTTTACAAAATTCTCAACAATTCTACTTCTCCTGTCTGTGCTCTTCTCTGCACAGTTTCTTCTTCAGGGTGTTCAACAACCTTGAGGCTTCCTCCTTGAGTCAATGACTTCAGTTGGTGCACCCTCCTGGCATGTCTTTCTCTGAAATTCTGCAGAATTCAGAAGTGCACTCCTTGCACTAGCTTTCAGAACCCACAGTATTCTGTCATGCAACCTTTTGCATGAAGCCTCAAAGAACCCAAACCTGGAATCAAAGAACTCACAGACAGGAAAATATATCTATCTCCTGCAGATGGAACTTAACATACATCTACAACATATCATCAACACATAAAGACATTCATACATGAACTCACAAACACATGAACAACAACATGTAGGAAAAAATGCTCTGTTTGTATTAATCAAGAATGCCTGATTACAATGTGTTCGAGCTCGGACTGCAACAGAGTATTGACTCTCCTCTCTTCTCTCTATTCTCTCTCTATTCTTCTCTGTTTCTCTCTATCGACTCTCTATCGACTAATTGCCTACATATACAAAGGTTCTTTTTACAAAAGGGGGCTCCTTGAGCACTTCCCTCCATCCTCACCAACTCTCATTAATTACAGTGAATTACATTGAATGGGCCATCTAATCTGAATTGGATCTAGATCGCCATCAACATGTCATCCATTAATTGCGACACTAACTACAACTTGCTCAAAGGCACGACCTGGCTCTACCAGCCTTACAAACAATTAATACATTTTAAAAATTTGAAAACAAGAGGGCTGCGTCTCTCTCCTTCCATTGAATGCACGCTTGATGTGCTGGCTGGTTGGCGCTTGATGATGTGGAGTGATGCTCCTGCATCATTTTGAGGAGAAAAAACATAATGTTTTCTCTTTTCAAAAAGTTATGGACATAAAAGTACCCTTCTAGAAGATTAAACATTTGTCTACAACATCTGTGTTGGATTACTGAGAGGAGGGGGGGGGGGGTGAATCACTAATAGAGCAATTTAATCATTTTTAACCATAAAGTGCAAGCGTTAAATCAATGAAGCATTATCATCCAATAGTTTTTTAGTAAATAAATAATGAACAAATGAGCAATCATACACATACACAGTACACCAGTGTTTTTACATGGAAACCCAAAGTGGGAGAAAACCATAGAATGTTTTTTCTTATATGTCTTTAAGAATTACATTCATTAGAAGCACCAACTTCCTTTTTTTTCCAGCTACAACTGGAAGGAGGATCCAACCCCCTAGTTTCTTAGGTTACAACCTAAGGGAAGCTCCAACTCCCCTATTCTATGGCTACAACCAGAAGGAGGCTACAACCCTCTATGTTCTCCAGCTACAACTGAAAGGTGGATATAACCACATGTTCTTGCCCTGTCCAACTGTCCTAACATTTAAGTAGAATGATGGAACCATTGTCACCCTATCACTGTGAGATATACTATTGTAAAATTCTACGAATCAACCTGTACCAATAACCTGAATCATGCATCAACCTGTACCTCAACCTGTAATCAACCTGTATCATAAAAAAGTGCATCAACCATGCACCAACCTGTACCAAACAACCTGTAATAAACCTGTAGCATAAACAAGTGCATCAACCATGCACCAACCTGTAATCAACCTGTACCATAAACAAGTGCACTAATCATGCACAAACATGTACCTCAACCTGTACCATGAACAACTGCATCAACCATGCACTAAACCTGTACAAATAACCTGTCACAAAAACATGTCAAAACAACCTATCACAACAACCTTTCTCATCAATCGTATCAACCAAATCAGATCTACTCACCAAGATTAATCACCAAGACAACTCTCAAAGACGTGCATCAACTAAGAATAACACAACAACTCATAATCATCACCAATATGAATACGTGCTTCTAATAATATACCAATACAAGTATGCTACATGATCCATAAACCATGTGTCAACAATACTACTAACAAGTGCCTCCAACCATGTACCAAGTATGTACCAATCATGTACCAACTACTCATCATTTATGAATCATCAAGATGTACTGACATCATCAACTACTTGTCTCAACCATGTACCCAACATGTACCTCAACCAAAATCCCTCATCAATTTCATCATCAAAATCTGATTTGTAACTCTGTAATAGACCTGGTGTATATGATCAGATACCTACAAAGCTTCCTTAACTTTAACAACACAAGACAAACATTTTCATCAAACTTTACTTTAGTCTCACATGACTAATTTTGGATTAGTCAACAACCCTAACTTGAAATAATCATAAATATGTACCTGTAATGAATAAAGATATGAAAATAGTACACAATGTTCTTCAATGTCTTTTATGCAATTCCTCCAGATTTCACTGCTTGGAACCTCTCAGAAATGGAGTTATAGAAAAAATGACATACTTTGTTGAATTCTGTATTATTATAGAGAGCGAACTTGTAGAGCGTGCCCCTCATGGAATATTTTTTATATATATCTAAAAATGGTACAAATAATACTAGATAATGTACTCTGACCAATACATTTGGTCTTACTGAATTTGGATCTGTTATGAAGAAGTTATGACATTTTTACCCGAAACACCTGTTCTAGACTAGTTGCAGGACTAGCCACAAACCCTATTTTCCATGGATTGTAACTCCAAAACTACAATGGCCCACAAGATAAAACTTTTATCACATCTACCTGGATATATTTCCTCACCATCCTGCCAATTCACAGTTTGAATCATTCTAGAAAAAATATTCTTGCGAAAATGGTGAGATGACCTGTAAATAACATACCTTAGAAAGAATCATCAAAATAATTTATCCTCCCTTGAATTTCATCCTTCTTTACTTCACATTCCCTTTGAAATTCGACTTAGATATCTTTTGGTTACCTAAGTCACTTGTATATATTTAATATGCTCAAGTGTTATTAAAATGAGAGAGACCTGCCTCTTATTTATACTTTCATGTAGCTTCCTCAAGGGGTTTTAGTTTAACCATCTCAACCCACTTTCCTTGTTTTAGGGTTAACCCACTTCTAACCACTTGTCCACTTAGAAATTTCTCCATTAACTTTATTATTTAAATAATTTCTTTTTTATCCACTTTGACTTATAGTACACTCATCACTTCACTTTATTATTTACCTTCTAAAATCTCTTAAACCACTTTCC
>JZKD02S0839391.1:59781-70355 GCA_000966675.3 Picea glauca
TAACTTTATTATTTAAATAATTTATTTTTTATCCACTTTGACTTATAGTATACTCATCACTTCACTTTATTATTTAAATAATTTTTTCTTTGCAACCACTTTGACTACTTTGATCTTTTGGGGCTTTTAGATGACTCATGAGGGTTCTCCAACTTCACATGGCCATAAATATCTAACCGCGAGGAGTTATGTGACATTCCACAAACCACTGGAAATGGCATGACATGTAATATCCATCCAGAATAGTCTTACCTTCAAATATATTAAAACTCATACCACTATACATCAAACAAACTTGGGTCCATTACCCAAACCTTTGTGCTACCAGAATTCACTATCAAAATGTTCTTCAAGGGTTGACATCAATGACAACCAACCCAAACAATCAACAATATCCCCCTTTGGAATTGATGGAAACACTTTGATGTAATACTAAATTCATATCACTCATGCTTTCCCTGTGACCATCACTCCCCTTGGAACCATTCCTCTGTTCTCTTTCTCCAAGAATTTACCTTTGCATCTGATAAATCTCTCCCCGTTTCTCATCAATGGCAAAGATATCTTTCCATCCGAGGCTACTACCCCTAACTGAACTATCCTTGGGGATACTCCCCTTGACTAAACTCTTCCTGAAACTGATCCCCCAACTTGAAATGTCCTATTTATGGTGTTTCCTCATGTAAATCTAAGACATATAAGATACACATTCAAAAAAATTCATTTTGGAGCAGAAATTACTCAAATTCTCTGGCGAAAATGCTCAAAGGCTTCCCTTGGAAGAAGTTTTGTAAATATGTATGCCACTTGTTCTTTTGTGCCCACATATTCAACTATGATGTTTTTCTCTACAACCTGTTCCCGTAGAAAGTGATACTTTATTGGAATGTGCTTCTTCTTGGAGTGTATCAATGAGTTCTTTGAGATATTGATGGCGTTTGTATTATCACAATATATTGGAATGGACTCATCATACTCAACCTGTATATCTTTCAAAGTTTGTTTCATCCATAGAGTCTGAGTACAACATCTTGTTGCTGCAATATACTCTTCTTCGACTGTAGATAAAGATATTGATGATTGTCCCCTTATTAACGAAGATACTAAACACTCACCCAAGTAGAATGCTACTCCACTGGTGATTCATCATTCATTAATGCAACCTTCCCAATCTGCATTTGTGTAGGCAATAAGTGATCGATCCTTTCCTTTTGGATACCATAATCCAAACTCTTATGTTCCTTTGAGATATTTTAAAATCATCTTCACTGCTAATACATATCATTCCTTTGGTGCTGCTTGAAATCGTGCCACCTATCCAACTACCTGCATCACATCTAGTCTAGATGATGTCACATATAGTAAGCTACCAATCATTAACCTGTATTGCCTCTGGTCTGTAGACTTTGAACCATCATCTTTGCTCAACTTGCAACTGGTTTGCATAGGAGTGGTAACTGGTTTGCAATCTTCCATTCTAAACCTCTTGAGCATTTCTATGATATACTTAGTTTGAGAAATAAAAATTCCTTGGTTGCTTTGACGTATATGAACACCCAAAAAGAAGGATAGTTCTCCAAGTAATGACATTTCAAATTCATTATGAATATCCTTTGCAAATGTATGGATTAACCTGTCATCAGTACTTCCAAAAATAATATCATCAATATAAACTTCAATTAATAAAATACCATCTTGAGTTACCTTGATGTAGAGGTTGTTGTATGCACTTCTTTTTTTGAATGCTGCCTGCTGTAGATATTTATCTAGTCTATAGTACCATGCTCTAGGAACCAATTGTTCAATGTAGAGTTCTTCTTCAAGTTCCCCGTTCAGAAAAGATGATTTCATGTCCATATTTTTCCATATTGTTAAAGACTCTGCTACACAACTGTCCATAATTTTGACTCATATGTCACTGTACTATCATGAAGTACTACTACAACCAAATGCACTGAATCTGTCTACTCAAATTTTGCAAGCTGCTCGAAGGATGGTTCTCTGGTCTGTCTCAACTACCGCATAGATTCTCCCTATTTATTATTCATATTATCTGGGAGTCTCTAAGCCGGATGGCCCAGAACAATTCCTTCTCTGAAGTGTATTTATCATCATCTTCATTAGTATTTTCATCATCTCTCTAAGATATGGATTCTTTCTTTATGTATGTGGATTCATCTTTCACTACAGTGCCTGAAGTACAATCTCTTGAACTTGTTCCTTATTTACTTTCCCTTATTTTTTTTCAGTTATTTTCCAAATCTTTTTGTATTTGACATCTTTCCTTTTCTCTATAGAATTTTCTTCATCTTGTTTTATTTCCAATCTTGTGATCTTTGGGACCTAGTCTTTGTTCACCTGTTCTTCATATTTTGAACAACCACTGTCAACATACCAACCATGCTTCTTCTTCTTATCTTGTAGAGAGAGTGTGCATTCTTCATTGTTATATTGATTATGCTTTCTTATCCATGTTCTCTTCTGAGGCTCTTGTCTGTAACTTTTGTTGTTATGTTGTGGTTCTCTAGGAGGGAATTTTATTCTACAATCTTTGGCCATGTGTCCAAAGTTATTGCACTTGTAGCATTCCACTTTAGTGATCAATGATTAAAACCTAGTGTAGATTCTTCTCTGTGTTTCACTAGGCTTTCTTGGATAACCATTTTTTGTATGACTTTCAAATTTGTTTATGTTCCTACTATTTTCTCTGCAATTTACAGCTTTATGTCCAAAATTATTGCATGCATAACATAAACCCAAAAATATAGTTTGATACCTGAGAGTTGAACATCTTCTTAAAGGAGTTACTCTTATGAATCCTTCTTCTTGCTGAGGCCTATTTGTTTCTATTGGTCATTGATTCTGAAATATGAATCTTTTCGGTGGAGGAGTGTCCCTGTAATCTTTCTTGTAGTTCTTCCTATCCCCTTTGATTGTTTCTGCATAACTTTTTCGATATGTTTCTTGTTCTGTTGAATTCAAGATTGATCCATTTTCTATCTAATTGTATCCAATTCTGGACTTGTGATGATTAGTCCTTTGACTGTTGATAATGTCATCCAAAACATTTGAGTTGTTCTGCATATTTTTCTTTTGAAGATCATTTATCAATGTGACAATCTCCACTTCCAAATTTCTAACGATCCTGTCTCTTTATTCTAACTATTCTTTGAGTGCTTCTTCAATTATTTTATATTATTCTATTTGAACCTTCAATTCCATGATGATCTTCTCTATTTATTGAGTGTCTTCCTTCTTATCTAGCTATGCTTGTAGCTTCTTGTTATTCCTCTTTTCTCTTCTTATAACTTCTATGACATTCAACAATTATTCTCGGTAGTCAACTTATGCCGCTTAATATTATTCTTCGGTGTCTTATTTATCAGAGTCTTCTACTTCCATGAATATAAATCTTTCTGTCTCATTGTTACTAACTTCATATTCATCTAATGAGGAGATTTATTATTTGGTGCATAAGCTTTTCTTGAAAACTTTCTTGGTGGTTCCTTTGCATTTATATGTTTGTTTTCTATTTGAGTAATCTTCATCATTCCCATTATTTTTCTTATGAGTACATTTGTTAACAAACTGGTCAATACCATCACAATTAAAACAAATCAATGGAATCTTACCTTTATATATGCCGTTGGTTCCCTTGTTCAATCTCTTGACGAAATTGACCATTTCTTCATCATCTTCTGAGATGTCACTGCTTCTGCTATCTTCTTTTTCTTTTTTCTTTCCCTTTTTCTTTGAACTTTTGGATTCTTTGAAAGTTGCTTCTTTTATATTTGGATTTTCCTGTTCAATTTTCATTTCATATGCTGTGAAGATTCCATGTAGTTTGTCCATGCTTATTGAGTCTAGATTTTCTCTTTCTTCTAGTGTTGATATCTTAGGATCAAATGTCATAGGAAGAGATTTTATTACCTTTTGAACAATTAAAGATTCTCTAATTTCTTCTCCTAATCCTATGATTGAATTTACTATTTCATCAACTCGTAAGAATTAAGCTGCAATATTCTCATTTTCCTTCATATTTAGTTGCTCGAACTGACCTTTGTAAGTTTGAAGCTTTCCTACTTTGACTTTTGAATCTCCTTCATAAATAATTTGAGGTTTGTCCCAAATCTCTTTAGCGTATTTACAATGCATAACTTTGGTGTATATCAATTCACCAAGACCATTGAGAAGTGCATTTGTGGATTTGAAATTATTTTGACTGAGTTTTATTGCTCTTTCACTTGTTGGAGGAACTATTGGTTCTTTGTATCCATCTAGTATAGATTGCCAAATTTCAAATCCCTGTGCTTGTATATATGCTTTCATCTTTCTGCTCTAGATTGAATACTTATGTCCATCAAACAACGATATTCCATGTTTATACATGTTGTTGCTCTCCATGATCTACCTTTCAGTGGTTAAACTGATTCTTCAAGGAATCGGCTCTGATACCAATTGTTGGATTACTGAGAGGGGGGTGAATCACTAATAGAGAAATTTAATCATTTTTAACCATAACATGTAATTGTTAAATCAATGTAGCATTATCATCCAATAATTGATGAGTAAATAAACAATGAACAAATGAACAATCGTACAAATACACAATACACCAGTGTTTTTACGTGGAAACCAAAGTGGGAGAAAAACACATAATGTTTTTTCTTATATGTATTTAAGAATTACATTCATTGGAAGCACAAACTTCCTTTTTTTTTCCAGTTACAATTGGAAGGAGGTTCCAACCCCCTAGTTTCTCAAGATATAACTTGAGGGAAGCTCCAACTCCCCTATTCTCTGGCTACAACCCCCTATGTTCTTCGACTAAAACCAAAAGGTGGCTACAACCACATGTCCTTGCCCCATCCAATTTCCCTGTGTATAAGTAGAATGATGGAACCATTGTCACACTATCACTGTGAGATATACTTCTGTAAACCTGTACCAATCAACCTACACCAAACAATCTGTACCAATAACCCGAATGATGCATCAACCATGCATCAACCTATAATCAACCTGTACCATAAAAAAGTGCATCAACCATGCACCAACCTATACCAAAAAACTTGTAATCAAGTTGTACCATAAACAAGTGCATCAACCATGCACCAACCTGTACCTCAACCTGTAACATCAACAAATGCATCAACCATGCACCAAACCTTTACAAATAACCCGTCACAACAACCTATCCAAACAACCTATCAAAACAACCTATCTCATCAATATTATCAACCAAATCAGATCTACTCACCAATATCAATCACCAAGACAACTATCAAAGCTGTGCATCAACCAAGCATAACAAAACAACTCATAATCATCACCAAGATCAATGTGTGCTTCTAATAATATACCAATACAAGTATGCTACATCATCCATAAACCATGTGTCAAAGATACTACTAACAAGTGTCTCTAACCATGAAACAAGTATGTACCAATCATGTATCAACTACTCATCAACTACGACTCATCACACTATACCAACATCATCAATTATACACCTCATGTATGTGCCAACTCATCAACTACTTGTCTCAACCATGTACCCAACATGTACCTCAACCAAAATCCCTCATCAATTTCATCATCAAAATTTGATTTATAACTTTTTAATAGACCTGGTGTATATGATCACATACCTGCAAACCTTTCTTAAGTTTAACAACAAGAGACTATCATTTTCATCAAGCTTTACTTTAGTCTCACATCACTAATTTTGGATTAGTCAACAACCGTAACTTGAAATAATCATAAATATGTACCTGTATTGAATAAATATATGAAAATAATACACAATGTTCTTCAATGTATTTTATGCAATTCCTCCAGATTTCACTGCTTAGAACCTTTCAGAAAAGGAGTTATAGAAAAAATGGCATACCTTGTTGAATTTTGGCTTATTCTAGTGAGCGAACTTGTAGAGCATGCCCCTCATGAAAATATTTTTTGCATGGATATGAAAATGGTACAATGAATACTACAGACTGTAATATAACTAATACATTTGGTCTTACTAAATTCAGATATGTCATGAAAAATTTATGACATTTTTATCTGAAACACCTGTTTTAGACTAGTTTCAGGACTAGCCACAAACCCTATTTTCCATGGAGTGTACGTCCAAAAATACAATGACCCACAAGATGAAATTTTTATCACAACTACTTGGATATGTTTCCTCAACATAATAAAAATTTTGTGGTCTGAATCATTCTTTAAAAAAAATTATTGTGGAAATGGTGAGATGACCTGTAAATAACATACTTTAGAAAACATCATCAAAATAATTTAACCTCCCTTGAATTTTGACCTTCTTTACTTCACCTTCCCTTTGAAATTCAGCTTAGATATCCTTTGGTTACCTCAATAACTTGTATATATTCAATATGCTCAAGTGTTATTAAAATGAGAGAGCCTTGCCTCTTATTTATACTTTCATGTAGCTTCCTCAAGGGGTTACCTTTTAACCATCTTAATCCACTTTCCTTATTTTAGGGTTAACCCACTTCTAACCACTTGTCCACTTAGTAATTTCTACATTAACTTTATTATTTAAATAATTTAGTTTATATCCACTTTGACTTATATTACACTCATCACTTCACTTTATTATTTACCTTCTAAAATCTCTTAAACCACTTTCCTTATTTTAAGGCTAACCCACTTCTAACCACTTGTCCACTTAGTAATTTCTCCATTAACTTTATTATTTAAATAAGTTCTTTTGTATCCACTTTGACTTATAGTACACTCATCACTTCACTTAATTATTTAAATAATTTCTTCTTTGCAATCACTTTGACTACTTTGACCTTTTGGGGCTTCTAGATGACTCATGTGGGTTCTCCAACTTCACATGGACATAACTCTCTAACCGTGAGGAGTTATGTGGCATTCCACATACCACTGAAAATGGAATGACATGTACTATACATCTAGAATAGTCTTACCTTCAAATATATTAAAAATCATACCACTATACATAAAAAAAACTTGGGTCCATTACCCAAACCTTTGTGCTACTGTAACTCTCTACCAAAACGTTCTTCAAGGGTTGACATCAATGACAACCAACCCAAATAATCAACAATTGTTCCTTGATAGTTTCCCTGAAGGGATCCCAGGTGACCACGACTTTAAATAATGAGGTTTCCTTTGTTTACTTTTTCTCATAGAAATTCTACCACCAATATTTGACATGGGGGAAAACTTTGATGAGCACAAACATAATGTTTTCTCTTTTCAAAAAGTTATGGACAGAAAAATACCCTTCTATTATATTTAACTATTTGTCTAGATAATTTGTGTTTATCTTATGTTCAAATATGGGAATATCAAAGTTGGATTGTACCTTTAAATGGGAATATCCTCCATTAGATAAATATGCATCGCGAGTTGGTAGCCGCCGAAGGATTTACGCAAAACTATCCATCATTTCATTCCTCTGTTGTGTGAGGGCTTCCTCGAGCAACATTTTGAAATGATCTCCTGTCCCATCGTCTTTCTTTTCTCCCACCATGAGAGGTCCCTTGGGCGTGTGAGAGATTTTTTCCTCAAGATAAACAAGCTCAAGACCCAATTCTTTGAACCCTGACCTCATTAGGGACATGCATTAAGAACGATAAGGAGCAAACTGCTCTGATACCACTGATCCAGATTTTATGAGCATAACGGAAATGAATAAAGATTATAATTATTCTTAACATAGAGACAGAAGAATAACATAGATATAATAACAAAGATATAGTAAAAATGGTTTCTATTCAATAGGAAAATATGTTGAAACTGTAAAATGTAGCTAAAAACAAGCTTTCTAGAATGGTGGGGGATAATCTCTGAGACAAGATGTGACGGTTGCACTTATTCAAAAAAATATGGTTACAATGAGGCTCTCAAAGCCTTTTTACAATAAATAGGAATGCCAAAACCATTGACATCCAAAAAACTAACCCTAGGAAATGAAGCGCCAAAAGTCATGTGGGCCCTGTTGGGGTAAGCTAGTACATCAACTTCCCGGGGTCGTAACTTTTGCATATGATCTCTGTTTTAGGTACACGATATCCCATTGGAAAGTTCTATCCAAGGAATACACATGTTGTCGTCAGCCTCTAACTTCTTCCACAATCTAATTGTGGTGATCCCTAAAAACACTGTTTAGTGCCTCAAAGCGACCCCAAAATTCGGGGACCTGAAAACTAGGAAAAAACTTCCAATCTAGAAAACTGCCAAATTGAGCCAGTTGGAATAGGTGGGAGGCCATCGAATTCCATATGGATCAGTGCACCAAAAGGAAAAGGTCACAAATGTTATAATTGTGCTGAACTAGATCAAATTTCCAAGGAGTATCATAAGGATGTTAATCATGCACCCACCATTGTAGCTCCACAAAATCCCAAATATGTTTTGAAAGATACTAGTGGACAACTTGGAGATGATAGAAAATACATCTGATAGAGTCTTCATTTTGAGTTTGACACATCTAATTGGATATAAAAATGTGATTGGAAGTTTGGTAAAAACAATGCCTTGGTCCAACTACCTTTAAATGAGTGTTTCCGTAGTCACAAAACTTCTCAAAATTAAGTATTTTGTTAATACAATCTAGGAAATTTTTTACTATGGAGAGGTTGGACGTTTAATCTATGATTTCTTTTGGAGTGAATTTTTTGACTAGTACATTGAAGCCAACAAAACACACATTAATGGAAAAGAGGATTCTTCATTTATTATTTGTGCACAAGATGTGCTTGTTTATATCTTTTACAATATTTTAAATTTACTTCATCCATTCATTCCTTATGTTATAGAAGAACCTTGGCAAGAATTTCCTAACATAAGAGCTACACTTATAGTGGTAGATTGGTCTGAAAAGGTTTCTTCATGGATTTTAGAGGATTCATGTACAAATTATTTTTTGAAGGTGGAAGGAAGTTTTAAACATGAGGACATAATTTCCCATTATTTTCACTCAATCAACCAACACAAGCTATTGGAGTCTACACAAAATGAGCTACTTCTATGTTACCAAACTTGACTTCTTGAAAATGAGTATTCAAGTTTCTTTGTATTGCTTAGGGAATACATAAAAGACAATATTTTAGGGATATGCAAGTTGTTTTGTAGAATATATAATGAATAGGAACCAGCTGCAAATAAATTTAATGACTTTGTAATTAGTGGAGAAACATCATTAGTTAAATTGCCAGAAGATTTTGTACAGGATAAGGTAACGAGAAAGGATTTAAATGGAATTTAGGAATGGGATACATATGTGGGGACTATTGTTGATTTGCATGATAAGTATATATAATGTGTTTATATTCCTTTTCATTTCTTTATCTAGATTTAAAGGAAGCACTTGTGGTATTTTGTAATAAAGAAGTGATGATCTACAAAAAATTGATGGTAGTGAAAAATTAAGCGATGATGATATTGAGGGTATTTTTGGAAAGGTTGCTAAATTTGTGTCACATGTCATTGATAAAAATATTTTTGAGTAATTCTACAAGAAAAAACTATCTTCACTACTCTTGTACAACAAAAATAGTAGCTTTCAAAAATATCTTGAAAAACAAAATATGAATATTGGAATAGAATTGAATGTTACAGTGTTGACTAATGGATTTTGGATAACTTAAAAGCGTGTTCAACTTGATTTACCCTAGGAGATGGTTAAATCAGTTGAGTTATTCCATGAGTTTTATTCTATAGAAACCAAACGATGTAAACTTAATTGGATGTATTCCTTGGGAACTTGTGATATTAATGGAAAATTTGAGGTGAAAAAAATAGATATAATAGTGACAACTTACAAAGATATTATAATATTGTTGCTTAATGACTACGAAAAATTGAACTATGGAGAAGGTGGGTTTGTCTACAAGAATAGCCATTGCAAACTATATGAAAAACTCTAAAATCATGAGTAATATCACGAGTAATTGTTACCAAAAAAGAATCATTACTTTTAGGAGTATTATAAAAAAAAATACCTAAGCTAATATTATGAATGGATGGAGTTGAGTTGAAGGAAAGGTTGGTGAAATCATGTTTATATATGATTGAAGGGAAATTAGTGTATAAATTGGGAGACAAATTTTGGGAAGGAAGTTTGGAAGCTTCCTTATAACACTCTTAGATTCATCTTATGCACCAACAAACTATCATTGACCTATTTCTATCTAAGGATAAAAAAAAATCTTCTTGTCTCCTTTCATTGAATTTAGTAGACTTGATAAAAAAAAATCTAGGACCTTTTAGCTATATATATTTTATGGTCACTATCATGATCAAATCTTGCAATTTCCATCTAATAATGGTCTATTCCAAAATGAGACAAAGAAAAATAAATTAGAAGAAAACTTTTCTATTGATAATTGTTTTTAAGTGGACCAGTTTAATGGTCAAGTTTCAAATAGAGAAAATTCCATAGTTGATCTCCTTGAACATATTGTTCACAATCCATGTCTTAATCAGATTAAAACAAAGTATCAACTTGGATATGTTGCAGATGGTAGAACTAGGGTGACATATCATGTACTAGGACTTTTTATTGATGCCAC
>JZKD02S0839391.1:70532-91199 GCA_000966675.3 Picea glauca
TGTGTGTGTGTGTGTGTGTGTGTGTGTGTGGAGAGAAAACACATTGTTTTACTGAGGAGATTCATTTGATTGTTATGAATTCCAAGGTCTGCCCAGTTGCCATGGTAAGTGAAGGAGATAATATTGATGCCTCTTAGTCTTTAAATTACATTACGAGATGACTTGAACTATCTCAATGGAAAGAGTAAAATGTTTGGGGAGGTTGTAGAGGGATCATATACATTGATGAGGATATATGAATTAGCATATGTTTTTTCAGAAAGAATGAAATTACAAAAATATTCAAATCAAGCACACATATATATTGGATGATCCATTTGATGACCCTCCATAAATTTTAGAGCTCATCCCTAAAAATTCTCCAGAGTTGATACTCCCCGAGGATGGAGAAGAAGTGTGTTTGGAATATGGATATATTGCTATGGATGAACAACTAGATTTAGAAGATCTTGAGAAATCACTGTACATGAAAGAAGCACATTCTCAAGTTGTTGTTCTGGAGATGAGGGGATATTCTAGAATCTGAAATAAGACTTGAGAATGTGTTGTTTATTTATAAGATTAATCCTATTACTCAAGAATAATATATTAAAGTTACATTTTATCATTTTGGGAAAGTAATTATGTCAATTGATATTATCAAGAGATTACAAGATAAGAGTCAATTTGTGTTACGCATTCATTGAATTTGAGACTCAAGAAGCATGTGAAGAAACATATTTCAAGATGGAAAATATGATGATTGATGATCAAAGAATACATGTTAGAAAATCTTCTGGATAAAAATTGTGTATATGGTTTTGAAACGTCAAACGTTTCAAGTGGAAACTCCACCCATCATCAGGGATACAAAAGCTAATATGTTGGAAAAGGGTGTTGGGGTATGTATTTAGAGAGGATAGGAAAATGACCATTGAAGGGAGGAATGAGGATTATGCAGAGATATTAATAAAGTAGTCAAATTGGGAATGAGATAAAATATTAAAAGTTTCTAGTGAACAAGTGGTTGAGGATAATAAATTAATAAAGTATTCAAATTATCCATTGAAATACGATAATAATTTCTTGAGAGTAATAGAATATTAAATTTTTTGGATAGATTAGAATAGAAATAAGAATTATTAAGAATTAATTAATTTAATTATTGATATGAGAGAAATAAATTATTAATGTACATTCAAATTATCCATTGAGAAATGCATTATTATGTGGAGAATAATAAATCACTAAGGGTTGTAGAGATAGATTAATGATAAAATAATAAAATTTGAAATAAAAAAGGATAATGTTGATATGAGGCAATGATGATCATAATGATGAAAAAATAATTCTTAAAAATTAATTAATTAATATTATCGACATGAGAGAGGTGAGGCAGGTGCCCGGGGGAGTTCTCTTCGAACCAAGAGGAAAAGGAATTTCAAAATAATACTGGAATATAGGGAAGGACACCAACAATAAAGCATAGGCGTATGCCCTTCTAAAAGGTCCTCATCTGGAAAAACAAAGTCAAATTCATAACCTGAACGTAATAGGAGATTCAAATATTATCATAAGAATGATGATCCATGTCTATGAACCAAAAAATTTGAGTTTAAAGAGAGTAATAGATATAATTCACCTACTCACGAGGACTTTAAAGACCAAGTTCTTCCACGTCCTGAGATGTAACAATGAGGAAGAAGAAAAAATGGCCAATTTGTCCATCGAGAAACCACCCAGAACATTAGGCATGGAGGATGAGGAAATTTTATCCCCACTTGTTTAATGATCACCCACAATACCTTGAGCCAGCACACAAAGGGGCCGGGGGACACTTGGTGCTCCATCGCGATACCTAGAAGGAGGAGGCGACAACTAGCAGGGGTTATGATGTGTACTCATCAGTATATCTTAAATCATGCTAACGGGAATTGGCATGATCAATTCATCATGGTGAGGGGTAAATTTATCGTTTTTCTAGTCGATGATGCAGGAGCATCACTCCACCTCAGCACACACCAACCAATTAACTCGTATGCTACGCATTAAAGAAAGGGAGAGGCGTCGCCCTCTCATTTTTCCTCAAGAATCAAAATCGTAATCCATGCATTTAATGATGACAAGCTGGAAGAACCAAAATGTGAATTCACACAAGATGGAGATAAGGTCACCATTAAGTGGTTAACGAAAGGAGGAATCTACATCCGATTTGGATCATATTTCCATCATTGTAACTTTCCCATTAGATAGGCATTTTGAATGGTGATTTGAAACCACTAGTTTATCTTGCGAGGGAAGATCTTTGAGCCCCTCTTGTACAAATATCAGTGCTGGAATTCGATAAAAAATCATTGTAAGCCAAGTTAGGGAGGTTGATGAGAGCCGAGAATCAGTCGCAGTCCAGACTCAAACATTTGTAATTTGATGTTCTACCATTAATAGAAACCGACTGTTTTTCTTGTTATCAATTTATCTGTAATGAATGTTGTGTTATGAATGTCATTTACATGCATTTGAATTGTAGTTGAATGTTAGGAATTGTCTGCAGGGATAGAGATACAGTTTTCTATCTGTGAGTGTGTTGGGTTAAGTCTATTTCTCTAGGATAAGTGCAAGGGGTATGTGACAGAGAGAGAAAAATATGTGAGACGATGTAAGGAGTGCGTGTCTGAACTCAGTGGAGTCAGAAGAGAAACCACCAGGAGGGCATACCATGTTAATTCACATACTCGAGAGTAAATTTCAAGGTGGTTAAGTACCTTAGAAAGAAATAATGTGTGGGAGGAAGCACAGTTCATAGTTAATGAACACTCTAAAACACTCTACTAGGAGGGCATCGAGTTAGTGTGAGCGTGCAAACAAACAACATGGTTGGAAGTGTTGGAATCCTTAAGAGAATCCAAAAATTACTGAACATTTTGAGGAAGGAAGGCTTTGCAAGAGTGCATTGACAAAGGAAAGGAGATTCCTTAAACCCTTCCATAAATCCAAGGGAGAAGTCGTCGAAGAACGAAGCTGAGTGAAAGGAAAGCACCAAAGATACTGCAAGTCCATCTTACAAGCTCAGAAGGTAGAGAAAAAAGTTTCCAGGAGGGCACGAGGAAGTTCACAGAGGAACGATGAACTTTAAAGGTTTTCAAGCCGATAAAAGTCACAGAAGAGTATGTGCAGAACTCTGCAAGGAGTGCAGAAGGATTTCGATAACAACCTAAGTCTCGAAAGAAATTGTGCTAAGTGTGCAAAGGGGTGGAGGAATTTCCAAAGTCCCAAAGGCCGAAAAATCTTCCATCGTCAGAGGAGACAGGTGGCAGAAGATCGAGAGGTTCGGGAGCAGGAACTTTGGGAGGTTTTCCAGGAGAAAATAGAGATATTGATGAAGTCGCGAGGCACGAAGTGATTTTGGACCGTTGGATCCAAAAGGAACGTGGAAGAGATCCATGCAGTTCAGAGGAAGAACACTTCGAGAAAATTCAAGGAGAGAATACCCAAAGAGCTGGGAGCCAAGAAATCCTAGCTGTCCATTGAGATAGGACACATGGAGTTGGGATCAACACTTCATTGATTCATAAGTCAGAAAGGACAGATTCAGGAGAAGAGAGGACTCGTGAAGTCCGAAATCGCGAGTTGATCACAACTGTTGATCTCAAGGAGAACGTGTACTATAGATCTCATCCCAAAGAATTAGTCAATTCATAAATTGGGAAAAGGGGAGTAAGGAGCCACGAAAGTTTCGAAGCACGGGGTTGTTAAGAAGGAACCCTAGCATAGAGAGATATCATATGTTGGCGTTAAGATTTGAAAAGCACTAAGGAGAGGGTTCACAAGTGCCACATAACCTACACCGAAAAGGGAAGAAAGGACTTTTGATAGAGTTTTTGGGTTCCATAAAAAGGACCTAAGGGTTCGCTCTGAATCAGGTGTTTTTTCAAACAATCCTAGACCAGGAGGTCGAGCAACCCTTTGGAGGGAAGGGGGTTTTCTCCAGAAGTGGTATCAGAGCTTGTTTGTTTACAGATCGTATGCAAAGGGAACAGTGAAAGGAGATATCAGAACCTGCTTTTGTCTACAGATCGTAGGCAAAGGAGACAGAGTGCAATGCTCTGTTGAATCTGTTGCAAGGTGTGCAGTAGATGTTTAACAACCAGGTGGGTTGTAGGTGAAGCAAGATGGTCGTTGGAAGTCATGAGCACGGTTGAGGAGAGGTCTTCCTGCATAAAATCAAAGCGGAGATATATAAGGATCTCTGTGAAATCTAAGCCCAGATGGAGAAGCTAGCATTGAAAATGTAGCAGAAGGCAACGATACGCTGGAGGTACGAATGGACCTTGAAGAGAATAACTAAATGGCCTTTTCAGAAGCTATTGACTAGAAGGAAGCAACAAATGTTGAGGAGGTGGTCGAGGCATGATAAAAACCTCAGTGACGAAGGAAAGAGAACTGACAAAAGTATCCTAGGTTTCTAGGTTGCAATGAGAAGGGATCAATGGATCTCATAGACTGCCAGGTGGGTAGTGGAGACATCCCAAATTACCAAGTGGGAAATGGAGAAGAGATGAGCTTCATTGAGAGTTCACGTCAGTAGAGGGAGTTGACATATGAGGAGGAGGCAGAAGGAATACCTCGCTCAGATGAAGATTCACACAGAATTGTGAGGCATGTGAATGAAGATGATGAGAAGTTGAAAACTTCCATCATGAAGGAGGAGGATCATAGGATCATTTTGATCATTGGAGGAGTTGAGATATTACTACCAATAGTTCAAGGAGAGGCTAGCATAGATGTTGCAGATGTGACAGAAGGACATCAAGATGAGACTGTTGTGAAGGAGGAGCAGCAGATACTGATATCTTTCCCAATCGAGGTGCGCCCAGTTGAGTTAATCACTCAGTGGGAATTGGAGTTAAAGTAACTAAAGGATTGTTTAGACATTATGGAACTGGAAGGTGGTTGTCGTAGGATAGCCATGCCATAGGAAACACACCAACATGAGGAGAAATTGGTGGGAGATGGAGTGGGACCAGTCGAAGAACTGGCAGCAGACAATCTGTCAGGAGAAGAACATGAGAACAATTCAGTGATGAGAAGTCTACAAGGGTGGACGCTACAACATAGTGGCAAGATAAAAACACAATATATGAGGAGGATAGTATGGGAGATCGATGTGATTTACCCATTGATAAGGAGAAGGTGCAACAAGTTAGTCTGCAAAGGAAGAGACAGTTGATGGAGCAGCTGGAGGAGGTGGTGGAGGAGATAAGTGTTGAACAACTGAGAGGGGGGGTGAATTAGTTGTTACTGTGCTTAAACTATTATGCCCATTTTAAACTCTTCATAGAACACTCAATGACTATCACAATGATTCATAGAAGTAAGAATATGAATATAAACATCAATCACACACATGAAATATACAAAGACAAATATTTCGTGAGGAAAACCATAAAGGGAAAAACCTCTTCTTCTTGATATGACAAGTAATATTTATCTTCTTTACATTATCATACTTGTGAGCTCCAACTCCTCTTGAGGCTACAACCTCTATTTTGCAAGTTGCAACTTGCTGAGAGCACCAACTCTCTTTTTTCTCTAGCACCTACTAGAAGGAAGCACCAATTCCCTGGTTTCTCTAGCACCCACAAGAAGGAGGCATCACTCCCTAAGTGTTCCAACACCAACAGGGTGGAAGAACCAACTTCCAGTCACACAGGGACCAACCTGTATAATAGGGAACAATAGTTCTCCCTTGCACCACCCTGGTTTTTCTGGCTGCAACCAAATGGAAGATACAACTCCCTATGTTCAAGCACCCACTTAAAACTTTGAGGAAAACAGTCCTCCATAGCACCTCCCAAGCACCCTGAAATATAAATATGTGCTTGCTTGAATCTATTACAGTGATACAATATTCATCAATGGATTACCAGTCTCATCATTGTTTTGATACACTGCTCTTCTTTGCATGCTTCAGTGTCCTCCTCCTCGCATCTTCATAATCTTTTTTTTCTTCTAATCTCTCTCTACATGCGCACCTCAACTTTTTCTTCCTCTCTCAGATATGAATTTTAGTTATATGCACTACGATTATTCTATACGATTCAACAACTATACACAACCTTCTTTACCCTCATGAACCACTCTCTGCAGAAGCCCCACCTCTTCTTTGTTCTACGTATATTTATCGTTCCCATTCCTCTGCCAGATCATACACCTAACTCTTCATCCCCTCTAGCGATTACACTAAGTTTGTTCTTCATCCATGGTCGTTATGCTGATACTCTTTGGCTTCTCTGGAAGCTACCATATTCGACCCTTTTCCATATGTCAATTGTCTCTATGATGAGTCTTCATACCACTGTCAGATACCTTGAGACTCTTCAGCTTCTCTGACAATCACCTTGCAGCCTCTTCGAGTTCTCTGGCTGAAACCATCAGTAGATTTCTGTAGTTACAATTAAATTGTCTCTAGCATTTATTGAGAGAGCCTTCGTGCGCTCATCCCTTTGTCACTTTTTCCTTTCCTAAGAAAACTACACAGTGGGCATTTAGCTTTTCTAGCTAAGCCCATTCGTTTCACATGACAATCGATGGTGATCATATGCCTAACCAATAGTCATTTCACGATTTCACATTTTGGGTGATCAGTTGTGAGTCACCTTGGTTTTCCCAACTTATGAAACTCTAAAATGGAGCCTAGAACTGCTAGTTCCTTTCCTTCTCTCCTACTGATGTGACCACTAGCTATGATCAGGGGCCGAGCATAAGGGTGCTTCACGATTTCTCATATCGTGACCTCCTGTTGTGAGTTTCTTCCAAACTCACAATATGGGAAACTCCAAAATGGAGCCTAGAAATGCTAGCTCCTTCACTTATTTTCCTATGATGTGACCACAAGCTATGATCAAGGGTCAAGCAAAAGAGTGCTTCACGATTTCACATATCGTGAACTCCTACTATGAGTTGCCTCCAAACTCCTGATACATGAAACTCCGAAATGACTTCATATAAGATCAACAGTCGAGGTTTTTCTCTCTAATCGACGACTGCGATAAATATCATGGACTTTAACTTCATATCATATCAATGGTCCAGATCCTTGGTGATCAGACGATCTAGATCATTTCATGACTTCGCATATCACGAGTTCCTACAATTCTCACCTTTGAATTCTCCATCTCGCGAGTCAGCGAAATGATAATCTCTCGCCACGTGTTCTCTAGATCCAACAACCTAGATCATTTCACGAGTTCCTCCAACTCTCACCTTTGACTCTTCCAGTTTGTGAGTCAGCGAAATTCCAATTGCTTTCCACGTGTCCTCTAGCTCCAATGACCAGGATTCCTTCGCATCTTTGGAGTGTTGACTGAATTCTGGGCTTATCCTCCTTGCATATCCACTGGATCTAATTGTTGTTGGTCCTTCATGCTTCGATCCAATCACTGAGATCTAATATCTTCCTCTGTGTGCTCCTCCTATCTGGACTCTGATCTAATGGACATCGAGTATTCTGGATCAGTGATCCACCAGCCACTGTCGCTCCTCCTCCTGAGCTTTGGCTTTCTCAAATCTCTAAGTGTCAAAGGCCATGAACTTTGATCCTTCTGTGAGCCTTGATGACTTGGACCTTGTTTGTGTTTCTAGGAACGCTATCTCCCCTGAGATTTGGTAATGGAATTCACCTCAGCCCTGGTGCCCACTTGTGCTCTGCATGCAATGTTGCGCTATTCCTTCTCAGCTTCTCGGCCTTGTTCTTCTATGTATTCATTGCTTGTTCTTTTGTGTCTTCATTGTTGGATACTATTCTTTCCATGTACACTTTGTTTGTAAACCTGCCATCATCGTTGCTATTCTTTCCATCAATGACAAGAACACTCTTCTTGTAAACATGCCAACAATAAGGAAGGTGATGTTAGGGTCGGCAGAGGAAGTGGTCAGCAAGGTGAAGCTGAATAGAAGGAAGCTTGCATGAGTAGCAGGGAAGATGCAGGAGCAGTGGTAGCGAAGTAGAGGAGCCGAAAGATAGCTCTGGGAGAAAGTTTGGGATCCAGGAGGATTTCAACTACAATGTAAATCTCATGAGAAAGAGCTCATGATTTTCTTAGCCATGGAGTATGATGCAGGAGCATCTCTCCACCTCATCATGCTCCAACCAATTAACTCGTATGGTGTGCATTCAAGGAAGGGAGAGTCACCTCCCTCTCATTTTTCCTTGAGAATCAAAATTGTGATCCAGGCATTTAATGATGACAAGATGGAAGAGCCAAGTTGTGTCTTCGAACAAGCTGGAGATAAGGTCTCCATTAAGTGGTTGACGACAGGAGGGATCTGCATCTGATTTGGAGTAGATTTCCATCATTGTAACTTTCCCATTAGATAGGCATTTTGAATGGTGATTTGACACCACTAGTTTATCTTCCGAGGGAAACTCGTTGAGCCTCTCTTGTATAAATATATGTATTGTTTCCAAGTAGGGTGGTAAGTTGTTGTAGGCTGCGGGAATTCGATAAAAAATCGTTGTAAGCCAAGTTAGGGAGGTTGATGAGATCAGAGAATTAGTCGTAGTCTGGGATCAAACATTTGTAATTTGATGTTCTACCATTAATAGAAAACAACAATTTTTCCTATTATCAATTTCTCTGTAATGGATGTTGTGTTATGAATGTCATTTACATGCATTTGAATTGTAGATGAATGTTAGGAATCATCTGCAGGGATAGAGATAGGTTTTATATTTGTGAGTGTGTGGGGTTAAGTCTAGTTCTCTAGGCTAAGTGCAATGGGTGCGCGATAGAGAGAGAAAACTCTGTGAGCCGACGCAAGGAGTGTGTGTCTGAACTTAGAGAAGTCAGAAGAAAAACTTCCAGGAGGGCATACCAGGTTAATTCACACACTCGGGAGGAAATTTCAAGGTGGTTAAGTACCTTGGACAGAAATATTGTGTGGGAGGAAGCACAATTCAGAGTTACTGAACGCTCTGAAACACTCTGCCAGGAGGTAATCGAGTCAGCATGAGCGTGCACAAAGAAAACACGGTTGGAAGTGTTGGAATCCTTAAGAGAATCCCAGAATTACTAAACATTATGAGGAAGGAAGGCTTTACAAGAGTGCATCGACAAAGGAAAGGAGATGCCTTAAACCCTTCCGTAAAGCCAAGGGAGAAGCCGTCGAAGAAAATAGCTGAGCGGAAGGAGTGCACCAAAGATATTGTAATTTCATCTTACAAGCTCAAGAGGAAGAGAGAGAAGTTGCCAGGAGGGCACGAGGAAGTTCACAGAGGAACAATGAACTTTGAAGTTTTTCAAGCCGAGCAAAGTCACAGAAGAGTCTGTGCAGAACTTTGCAAGGAGTGCAGAAGCAGTTTGAGAACAACCTACGTATCAAAATAAATTGCGCTAAGTGTTAAAAGGGGTCGAGGACTTGTTGAAGTCTCGAAGGTCGAAAAATCGTCCATCGTTAGAGGAGACAGGTGGTAGAAGATCGAGAGGTTCGGGAGAAGGTACTTTGGGAGGTTTTCTAGGAGGAAACAAAGATCTTTGTGAATTCGCGAGGCACAAAGTGATTTTGGACCATTGGATCAAGAAGGAACGTGGCAAAGATCCATAGTTCGAAGGAAGAACCCTTCAAAAAAATTCAAGGAGAGAATACCCGAAGAGCTAGGAGCTGAAGCAATCCTAGGCATCCATTGAGATAGGACATGTGGAGTTGAGATCGACACTTTGCTGATTCACAAGTAGGGAAGGACAAAGTTGGGAGAAGAGAGGACTCGTGAAGTCCGAAATCACGAGTTGATCATAGTCGTTGATTGCAAGGATAACGTGGACCGTAGATCTGGTCCCAAAGAATTTTTCGATTCAAAAATCGAGAAAAAGTGAGTAAGCATCTCGCGAAAGTTTCGAAGAAGGGGGTTGCAAAAGGAGCTAGCCCACGGTCATAGTCCATGCTCACGTTAAGGAGGAAGCCTGTCATTGAGATCTAGCATATGTTGGCGTTAAGATTTGAAAAGTGCTAAGGAGAGGGTTAGCAGGTGCCACATAACCTGTGCCGAAAAGGGAAGAAAGGACCTGTGATAGAGTTTTTGGGTTCCATAAAAAGGACCTAAGGAGTCGCTCCAAATTAGGTGTTTTTTCAAATGATCCTAGACTGGGAGGTTGAGCAACCCTTTGGAGGGAAGGGGGTTCACGTTAGTCGAGTTCGTGGGTACCAGATTGTCGATTCCTATGAATCATATGGGTCGAGTGTGCAGTAGTCATGAAGCGATGTGGAATTGTCAATATGACGAAGGGTTTAGTCCTTGGCTCGAAGTTTTGAAGGGCCCAACTACAGAGCACCAGGTAAATTTTGAGATTTATCAACTCAACATGAATTATGTAGTAATTTTTCTTGGGGAGGTATAACCTAGAGATAACGGGCAGTCCTATTCTTGTGGAAAATTTCTCCTGAGCCTATTCTGGACCTTGTTCTCCCCAAATTAATCTCCATGCCTCTTTGAAACACCCTCCTCAGATCTTCTCAGTGTGGTCTCCTCTCGAAAATCCTAGATCCCTTGCTCTCTCATCGCACTACACCTGGTACACCGTCCCTCACAACTTGAAGGAGTGTCCCTGTCTTAGCATCACGGAAAATAGGCAGAAGGTTCATATTGAGCCAAAGATAATGAATTCACAAGAGGTATTTACAGGTCAAGACCAACAAGACCCTGAGAAAGACTGTGCAGGGTGTCAAAGGCTGAGAATACACATTGGAGCAATCAACTCCACTTTGACCTTCGAGCTCAAAACTATCTCTCAACATAGGCACCTAATTGAAATATTGAAGGACGAAGTCTATGCCCAGTGAAACCAAATCGAGGAACAATGTAGTCAGTTGGAGATTATGCATGGTCGTATGGACCAAATGGAAATAAATCACCAGCAACCCAACACCCTAGCCAACAACCAGCGAGCTTCTAGGAATTTAACTTCTGACACAGTGAATCAAGTCCCATACCTCAGCGATCCTACATCATACCCAATTTGGGAGAAGTATGGGCACTCGTAGGTCAAAACGAAACCAGTTAGGTGATCCAATAATTTTGTTCTTCTATGTTTTGTTTTTCACTATAAACAAATGGAGTTTTCTATAGGTTGTATTCTTCAAAATACAATAGAAATGTTATAGTTAGGAAAGACGAAAAATCAGTGGTTGCAAATTTTGTAATAGTAGTCTCAATCCTCAAAGAATCTATTTTTCGAAGGCCTTGCACAACCATTTTTTTGTAGTAGAGTGGATTTATCCACACCTTTTTAATATACATTTTCCCAGTTCTTGTTAAAAAAAATATTATCAATATGAGAAAAATAAATTATCAATGTATTCAAATTAGCCATTGAGAAAAATATTAAGTTGTGTATCATAATAAAGTAGTGGATCAAAGTAAAGTATTAAGGGTTATAGAGATATATTAATGATAAAAATAACAAAAGAGTGAAAATATTGATATGAATCAATGATGACCATAATAATAAAAAAGAATGGAATGGAATAGATATATAGAAAACAAAGAATAAATAAGGTTTCCACAAGTTGGAAATGATGAAACAAAAGGAACATTTAGATTGTGAGGAGCAAAAGTAAAGAGAGAAGATAAAAAATGAGGGAAAGGATGGAAATAGAACGACGACTGAAAACATGAAGCTTAATGATTTAGGTGGTGAATGTTGGGTTTCCAATATTGGCTTAGTTTGTATCCATCTTTGTGATTAAATTTATGAGGATGTTTTTCAATTTCAAGAGCTTCCTGAATGAGGTGAGGGGAGTAATAAGGGGTTGAGGGTAGAATTCTAATTTTGTCAAAGCAAATGAGGTTCTTGGATTTAAAAGAGTGTTCAACGATAGTTGATTTGGCGATTCAGTTGTGGGTAGTATCATCTATATTCTCTTTAAGATGATATTTGAAGGATCTACCTGTTTGACCTATGTATTATTTTCCACAGGAGCACGAGATTTGGTAAAATCCTGGGCCTAGTATTGAGTCTAGTCAAATAATACATGCATATTTTAATCAAAGTGTGTCTACACTATGGAATCAATATTACTATGTTATGATCCAATTCCTTGAGAATGATAAAGGGTCAACGAATAATAGTCCACTTCAAAGGGGAAACCTCCTTTTACAATATATTCAATGTATAATATGAGATAATATGATCCAAATACTTGGTCTCCTTGGTGTGTGTGTGTGTGTAGGAGGTAAATTGTAACATTATAATGCAAGGGTACAATGAAATGTTATGATACAATTCCTTGAGAATAAAGAGTCAATGAATAACAATCGACTTTGAGGGGGAAACCTCCCTTTACAATATATTCAATGTACAAGATTAGATAAGATTATCCCAAGACAAGTTCTCCTTGGTGTGTGGGTGTGTGACAAAGGGTACAATGAAGGGTTATAGACTACATACAGATATAAAACTAGAACTATAATAATTCAATATCTAGGGATTAATAAGGGGTTTTGTGCTCAACATGGGGATTTTTCTAGGGATTAACATGCTATGATGTAAAAAACCATGTAGGTGCACCACAAGGAAAAGTTCAAAAATGTTATAATTGTGAACAACTAGATCACATTTCCAAGGAGTGTCCTAAGGATGTTGATCATGCACCCATCGATGTAGCTCCACAAAATCCCAAATATTTTTTGAAATATACTAGTAGACAACATGGAGATGATAGAAAATGCATCTTATAGAATCGTCCTTTCGAGTCTAACACATCTACTTGGATAGAAACATGGGACTAGAATTTCGATACAAATGATGCCTTGCTCCAACTACCTTTAAATGAGTGTTTGGTGGTCACAAAACTTCTTGAACTTGCGTATTTAGTTAATACAATCTACACAATTTTTTACTATGGAGAGGTTGGATGTTCAATGTATGATTTCTTTTGGAGTGAATTCGTCGAATAATACATTGAACCCAATAAAACACACATGTTGTCGAAGTGTTTCTAGTATTTGAACACATGTTGCAAAGTCAAGAACTTGAAACATTGGGCACACAAGTACTTACAAATCTTCCTTTGAACCTAATTTAGAATTATTGGTAGCAAGTATGTTCTTGCATTATTTGTGATGAATAGTAGTAACAAGTATGTTCTTGAATTCTTTGTGTTGAATAGTAGTAACAAGTATGTTATTGCATATTCATATAAGGCAAGTTCATATGAACGTTGAAACATGTCTACATCTCAGAATATTATAAAATTCAAATTTGTGACAAACATTCAAATCATTATTGTGGTAGATTAATACTTGTTTATTTTTGGGTCATGCAACTTATCTTTTATGTTTGTATGGTCTAGGATAACTAGTTTAAATATTCAAATTATTTGTATCTATATTTTAGGGTATATACCTTTTGATGTCAAAAATAAAATTGTTGCAAAAAATCATGTGACCTTGCATGGATGCATATTCAATAATTATAGTTATATTTTCTTTGACATACTTTTCAGTTTTTGTCATGTTGATTACTGGCCTAATATTCAATTTCCAAGTCTCTTTTGTTCCTTCTTAAGAATATACTATCTTTCGTGAAGTTTTGTATTTCCTTTATGCAACTCATTTTTCAGTAATTTTACTTGGGTCAACATGCAATTATTTTAGTTATGTTGCCTTGGATTTCTTAGGAAGTTTCTTTTAAGCCCTTGAGCCATTTTCGGCCATTTCTAAAGTGTAGTTTCTTAAGTTGATCTTTATATAAGGTAGTTGTGATGTGCATACTTATTTGTTTGTCAGGGAATCAAGTGAATCAAGCAAGAGGAAATTGTACTTACCACTTAACGAGAAATACTTAATAACTAGAAATGGTGAGCATATTCAAGTTATTATGACCATTTAGAAACAAATTTGTTCATATGTGTCATAGTTAAGCTTAACATGTGTATTGGTTTAAATTATTGATTAGCATACTTATAGGAATTAACTAGTGATGAATCTTGTCCATTTTTGTATCCAATTCGATGTTTTCATCAAGCAAGTGCTTTAGAAGAGGAATACGAGGGTACAAGAGGGGAAATTTGTCTTGAATAGGATGGGTGGTTACCTACTCATGGTGCACCCAAATGTATTCTTTTCATTATAATATCCAAAAATAATGCTTGAATTATGAAAAATTTAGCAATGAATAAAAGACATGGAGTAGTGGAGTACAACCTAAGTGGGCCTAATGGTTGGTTGAGTCTTCTATATATTCTAAAATCACATTTATTTCAGCTTTAGTAGTGGAGTCTCCTATATATTCTAAAATATGTAAGTATTAGTATCTTCCCTAAATTCCGATGGTTACTTTTCCAGGTTTATTTCCTTGAGTATGGATTTGTTTAGCTACAAGATACAAGAGGCAAATTTTAATATCACATGGTATGGATTACATGCAATTGTGGAGGAGGAATTATTGCACGCATTTTACATAGAAAATCTTTTTCATTTTTCTCTAACCTATATAAGTGCGGCGATGTATATATTTTGGGACTTACATGTAAAGTACAATAATGGTGAATAAAGACAATGGACAAAGTTAAAATGTGTGTAAGATTCTCCATAAACATTGTATTTTCTGTATTTGAATAAGATGGTATTATCTTTTGACATCACTTTTAAGTTTTTCCTAAGAAGTGTCTCTTATTTTTTTCCTTGATCTTGTTTTATGTTGCCATTCATCTCATTTGGTCTTACCATAATTTTGTCCTTTTGTTGTTTTGGTTAAGCTAATTAGATAAAAATTCAAAGATTTACATGGTATATATTTTTGGGGATAATATGCATGTAAATTTATATACAATTATACGAAGTTATAGATTTACATTGTTCAAGCACTCTTGGTAACTTGGAAATGACATGTATTTTATGTTTTTCCATTTCCATTTCAACAACCCCTCTAACTTTTCTTACCCAACTTCATTCATACTCATTCATAAATTTAGATATGAACCATGGATTTGTCTAGAGAGTCACATAGGCAAGGTTGTTAGTTGTAATTTCTTCATTGGGTTGTCACTGCATACATTGGTGTATACACTATGAACTCTGTATAACTCTAGTAGAATACACATTTCCAAATTTTTACTCTAACCAATATTGGTAGGGAGAGTATTTGTTTCACTAGAAATAGAATTTTTTACATGTGTAGCTAACTGAGAACTTCTTAATTGTGCATTTCCTTAACCCCTTTTTGTTGGACAACTGAGAGGGGGGGGGATGAATCAGTTGTAACCTTTATTAAACAATCATACTTATTTTAAACTCTTTACAGATCACTCAATGACAATCATAATAATGCAAGGAACCAAGCAATAGACCATTCAACATCATTCACACATATGAGATACACAGAGACAGATATTTCCTGAGGAAACCCATAAAGGGTAAAAACCTCTTCTTCTTTATATGATAAGTAATCTATACATTCTTTAAATTATCATGCATATGAGCACCAACTCATAATGAGGCTACAACCTCTATTTTTCAAGCTGCTACTTGCTGAGAGCACCAACTCTCTGAATTCTCCAGCACCAACTAGAAGGAAGCACCAACTCCCTGGTTTCTCTAGCACCCATTAGAAGGAAGCACCAACTCCCTAAGTGTTCCAGCACCAACTGGATGGAAGCACCAACTTCCAATCACACATGCACCAACCTGTATAATGGAGAACAACAGTTCTCCCTTGCACCACCCTACCACCTTGGTTTCTCTGGCTCCAACCAGATGGAAGTTACAACTCCCTGTGTTCAAGCACCCACTTGAACCTCTGAGGACAACAGTCCTCCCTAGAACCTCCCTACCACCTTGAAATATAAATCTTTTGCTATTATGACTTATTACAGCGATATAAAGTTCTTCAATGGCTTACCGGTCTCATCATTGTTCTGCTACACTGTGCTTCTCTGTCTGCATCAATGTCTTCTGCACACTCCTTGCGCTTTCTGTTCTTTTTCCTTTTATGCTCTCTGTGCCATGTCTCTTCAATGCACCATTCCCCTTCTGTACATTTCTACTGCTGCGCTCTGCCTCCTTCTTCACACCTCAATCACACTCAACAACCACGATCATTTCTTCTTTGTTCAACATTCTTATAGTCTCTGTACACCTTGTGCATGCAATCTGCTTCTTTCTCTTGCATCCTCTCCACCCCAAATCTTCTCCACATCCGAGTGTTTTCTACACTTCACTCTTCCACATCTATCCCATCTCCTGTGTGCCACATTCTCTCTCTGTTCTGCATCTCCTGCTCATTGTCAGTGCTCTTCCTAATAATCATGGTAACCCTTCAGCTTCTCTAGCAGTTTCACCCACGCATCCATCATCACTGGGTGTTATCTCTAGATTCCTTAGCTTCTCTGGCAGTTGATACTCTTTGTCTTCTCTGTCATAGACGAGCTCATCCTCTGGAAAAAACCATCATTTGTTTCTAGCAGTTACACTGTGAAGTGCAACAGTGGCCCTCCGATCTTATTCAAATTCATCTGCACCGTTGAATTCACTTCATTGAATCTTGCATTCATTTTTCCATTTCCCACTTTGGCATTTCGACAATCTTGTTGTGTGGCATCTCGACTCTCCAAGTCGCGATCTCTGAAACTCTGAAAAAGGAGCTTGCCACTTCAATCTTTTCTCTATAGCTCTTCGACCATGTGACTACGAGAGGTGACAGAGCACTTATCCATATAGTGTTTTTGTGATTTCTCTTTTCGGCACTTCAGCGTTCCTGTGGCGATGATTTCTTGATGCTCCATGTCCCGGTATCCGAATCTCCGAAATGGAGCTTGGTTGCACTAGCTCCGATCATTTTGGCATTTTGCATTTCGACCTTTCGCGATTCTTGCGATGAAGAGTCTCGTCACCTGACTTTTCCAACTCCTGGTATCCGAAGCTCCGAAATGGAGTCGGATCAATGGTCCACACCCTAGATGATTCGACGGTCCATATCTCTTCGTGATTTCACACATCGCGATTTTGGCATTCTTGACGTGAGAGTTCTTGACAACTCCACCTCCCAGTCTGCGAAAATCTAAAATGGAGTCAGCTCAACTTTTTGGCTTTTCGCACTTCACAACTTTGGAATTCCTGTCATGAGAGTCCTTGACATATCCAACTCCCGGTATCCGAACCTCCGGTATGGAGTCTTTGACATTTCATGATTTCGCATTTCACGACTTCCAGTTTCGCAACTTTGGGGCTTCTATAGTAAGAGTTCTTGACATCCCCAACTCCCGGTATCCGAAATCGTCCTCCTTCTTCTGGGATTTCTGTGTTTCTCATTTCACGATTCCGGGATTCCCGATGATGAAGAGTCTTGACTGTTCCAACTCCCGGTACCCAAAATTGTATTCCTTCTTCCAGGATTTTGGCATTTCTCATTTCGCGATTTTGGGACTCCTGATGATGAAGAGTCTTGACTCTTCCAACTCCCGGTACCCGAAATTGTCCTCCTTCTTCCAGGTTTTCGGCGTTTCACATTTTTCGATTCCGGGACTCCTAATGATGAAGAGTCTTGACTCTTCCAACTCCCGGTACCCGAAATTGTCCTCCTTCTTCCGGGATTTTGGCGTTTCGCATTTCGCAATTCCGGGACTCCTGATGATGAAGAGACTTGACTCTTCTAACAACCGGTATCCGAAACTCTGAAATGGAGTTATTTCTCGGTCTACAAAACTCTTCGTTTATGTGCCTATTTCGGGATTTCAGGATTCCATATTTCGCAACTCTGGGACTCTTATGTTGAAGAGTCTTAACTCTTGACTTCTCAATCTCCCGGTATCCGAAACTCTGAAATGGAGTTTATGCTTCTGATCTTTCCATGCCATTATCCCTGCGTTGCTGATCTTCCTTGCCTGCCTGTTTGTCGTCAAATGAACAAGCACACTCTTGCATTCTGCGTGCACCATTGCACTTTCTCTTCTGAGCTTACATTGTCCTTGTTTTTCCATCGCTGCATACTCTGATCTTGCCATCAATGACAAGCACATCTTCCAGAAAACATGCCAAAAATCTACCCCTTTGGCATTGATGGCAACCCTGAATGACTGTGCTAATCTGTTTGGACCTCCAACTGTAGCATCTGGTTCAGACCACTCCTTTTCTCCCCCTTTGACATCAATGTCAAAGAAAACATGCTCCCCCTGAGCTGTTGTAGTATTTTTAGGAGGTATCAGATATTCAATCAATACAAAACTCCCCCTAACAGGAATGACTCTTTTAGGTGTGAGACGGGATGACACCCAACTTCTGTCAGAGATATTCAAATGATGTCTTGGCTAGGGGTTTAGTAAAGATGTCTACAATTTGTTCTGTGGTTGGAATGTAATGGACATGAACAACCTGATTGGTGACCTACTCTCTCAGAAAATGGTATTTTATGGGAATATTCTTTGTCTTGGAGTGGAATACAGGATTCTTAGACACATTGATGGAATTAGTGTTATCACAATGAATTGGGATCGATGCAATGTATTTTACCTCCAAGTCTGCAAGTGTCTGAATCATCCATAATACCTGAGTGCAACAGGTAGCAGCAGCAATGTACTCTGCCTCTGTAGTTGATAAAGAAATGGAACCTTTCTTTTTACTAAGCCATGCTACTAATGAGTCACCCAGGAAGAATGCTCCTCCACTGGTGCTTTTTCTCTCGTCAACACAGTTTTCCCAATCTACATATGAATAGGTAGTTAACTGAAAATTCTGATTTCTGGGATACCACAGACCATAAGTCATTGTTTCTTTAAAATACATGAATATCCTTTTGATAGCTAGTAAATGACTTTGTTTAGGTGCAGACTGGTATCTTCCTACCATTCCAACAACATGCATTATGTCTGGGCGAGATGCTATGATGTACAACAGGCTACCTATCATTGACCTATATGAATTTTGATCAACATCAGGTGACTCATCATCCTTGCTTAATTTGCATCCAGTTACCATAGGTGTGCCCACAGGTTTATAATCTTCCATTTGAATCCTTTTCAACATTTCTCTTAGATATTTTTCTTGAGAAATGAACATCCCTTCAGACCTCTGAGTAATTTGCAGACCAAGAAAAAATGACAGCTCACCTATCATAGACATTTCAAACTCAGACTCCATGGCAGAAGTAAACCATTGTACTAATTGATTCTTATTACATCCGAAGATGATGTCATCTACATAGACCAACACAATGAGCAAATCATTACCCTCTGTTTTGATATATAGATTGTTGTCTATTGTTCCTCTCTTGAATCCTTTGTCTTTGAGATACGTATCCAGTCTGTGATACCAGGCACGAGGGGCTTGTTTCAACCCATATAAAGCTTTCTTTAGCTTGCATACTAAGTCAGGGTTATCAGACAGTTCAAAACCCTCTGGTTGTTCCATATAGACTTCTTCATTTAAATCTCCATTTAGAAAACTTGACTTGACATCCATTTGATAGATTTTAAACCTTTTATGACAAGCATAGGCAATAAATATTCTGATAGCTTCTAATATTGCTACGAGTGCAAAAGTTTCATCAAAATCCAGTCCTTCTATTTGAACATAGCCTTTACAGACTAATCTTGCTTTGTTTCTGACAACTTGTCCCTGCTCATTCAACTTATTCTTAAAGATCCATTTGGAACCAATGACACTTTTACCTTCAGGTCTATGAACCATCTCCCACGTATTGTTTTTCTCAATTTGATCAAGTTCATCATTCATTGCTTTAACCTAATGGTCATCTTTGCTCGCTTCATTAAAATTCTTTTGTTCCACCATGGATATGAAAGCTATATGTGATTGTTCGGTGTTTTTGATTATGTTTCTCCTGGTTTGTATACCTTTGTTTTTTTCACCAATTATCTGACTTGCAGGATGATTCTTTTGAGTGATTCTGGAGGAGGAATTTGAAGTTTTCTACTGATTTGAGTCTATTTGAGTATCCGTGTCTTCATCTGATTCAGAGTCTTCATTTTCTGATTCTTGGACCTGTTCATCTTCATCTTTAGTTGTGTCTTCTGTAGAAGACTCATTACTGTACACCTCTCTTGTTGGGATTCCCTCATCAACTTTTATGTCTATACAGTCAACCATTTTATGCAGCCTCTTATTATAGCATCTGTATCCTTTGTTGTTTGTAGCATACCCTAAGAAGATACCTTCATTAGCCCTGTCATCATATTTGCCAAGGTTCTCATCATTATTCTTTATGTAACATTTACTCCCAAATACTTTGAAGTGTTTAATTGAAGCAGGTCTCCCATACCACAGTTCATAAGGTGTCTTGTCACTTTGTGGTCCGAGGTGGGCTTTGTTAAGAACATGGACTGCTGTGTGTATTTCTTCTACCCAGTAGTTTTGACCAATGTTCTTATCATTCATCATTGACCTGGCCATTTCCTGCACTGTTTTGTTTTGCCTCTCAACTACTCCATTTTGTTGTGGAGTTCTTGGGATGGTGTATTCTCTCTTGATCCCATGCTTATCATAGAATTCCTTGAAGTCACTTGACATAAACTCTCCTCCTCGGTCTAATGTTACTGCCTTTAACCTCTTTCCTGTTTGAGTCTTAGTTAAAGCCTTAAATATTTTAAACTTCTCAAAAGATTCATCTTTTTCCTTGAGAAAGGAAACCCAAGTAAGTCTGGAGTAATCATCAATAATCAACATGAAGTAGTTTTCTTTCC
>JZKD02S0839391.1:110029-124767 GCA_000966675.3 Picea glauca
TCTCATTGTTTCTTTTGTCCTTATGTCCCTATGCTCATTAATTTAGTTGTTGTTTTATTCCTTAGTTTAATTCTTAGTTGTTCTTTTATATTTCTTTCTCTAACCCTTTTCCTTACAGATGTCCTACTTAGCAAACCCAACTAAGCTTGCAAGCACCTCTATTTTACTCACTAAGGTGACGAAAGAGGCGCAATAGATTGACAACTCCACTGGGGAGAGGTATCAATTTCCTACCCCATTTGGGTTTTTCTAGCTCTTCTTTTGGTTTATTTAACTTGCAGGTGCATTAACTGGCCTAAGCCGACCTGCCAATCATCCAATTCCAAGTTGAATTGAGAGAATTCCATCCAGAATTTTTATTCACGGCCGTGTGTCACCTGTGCGTGGATTTTTTGGCCCACAGACGCGCATCGTGCGCACATGCGCGTAAGTCACAGTTCTATTCTGTGCACCTGCGCCCATTATCCCGTTTCGATCTGTGCACATGCGCTCAATGCGCCTCTGTCTCCACTGAGACCCACACACCTGTGCAAAAATTACACATTGTAAGGTTTTTTGTGTTTTGGGGAAGGCCCTTAGCCTTCTTAAAAGTGATTTCATGTATGTTTTAAGTTGCACCACACTTAGTCCCCTCTTCATATAAAGGAATTAGTCAAAACACATAGGCACTTAGGGGGTTAAAATCATTATTTCCTCTTTTGCTTTTATTTTTCGCCACATGGATGGCTTGTTTTGACTAAAAACATAAGTTGAAAATCATTTGTAATCACATCTAACTTGCATTGGGACTAGAAGTTGGATAACAATCGCTTAATATGCTCTTCTCTTGTGCCTCCAAGCGACCTTGAGAATCAGAAAAAGATTGTGGGACAATTTCATCTCCCTTAAGAAGATTAAAACCTTTAGGAGAGGACAACAACCCTTCTTGGGACTTCTCTTAGTTTATTTTTTCAAACACATCTTAAGATTGTAACGGGCCCATACATGCCCACATGCTACAAAGATAGTATAGTGTTGAAATTTACTTTCTTAGATCAAATCACTAGGGAAGTTTAAAGGTTTTGTAACGGGCCCATACATACCCACATGATCACAATCTAGGATAGTTTCAAAGATTTTCTTAGATTACATCACAATAGGGAGTTAAAAGAATAGTAACTGACCCACATGTCCACATGCTAGCTTCTTAGGGACTTTTGAATTACGCAAGGTTGTACCAAAGACACTTATTTAATTAGGTAATCAACACTTGTAAGGACCAAGCGAAGTCCACATGTAGCAAGGTGACACCTAATTCATTAAAACATTGACACACTTTCACTCATTCACACACAAAAGTCACTTATCACTCACATAGTTTCTTCTTGAAACGTGGAGGTCAAAGTAAGTTTCCTCCAAAGGGATTCCGAAACAACCCACCATTTTCTTGATGAAACTATCCACTCCCATTTAATTTCAACGAGGTTGGTTCAGACCCCCAGCCTCTCAAAACAACTACATCTAAATTTTTTCTAAAAACTCACTAAGTTTTCCTCCACAGGAGGTGCCAAAAGAAATTTTTTAGTCTAGGTAGGATTTCGGGGATAGGCATCCAAATAAATCCCCGTCATCTGGTTCTCACATTGTCAAACCCATAGAAGTTGTCAAATAGGAAACTGAAAATCCTCCAAGTCAAGTGTTCCTAACACCATAAGGCAGGGAGATACCCGTGAAGGGTTGAAGGCCGAGGTCTGGTTGTTCTGTGCATCCCCCCTTGAGGCACCCACCTCTTGGACGAGATCCATCCTGTGACCCATTTCTTAGGCCAAAAATCTAAATGCCGCACTTTGACCAAGGTACCTAGTGACCAAATTTTAGGACATCTACCCAGGTGGCAATTGTGGGCTGCAATTGCACCTTGATCAGATTTTGTGTGGCTATTGGGAAATATCACCAGCACTTTCTAGATATGCCCCCTTTACCCCTCATTATAATCGATTATTTCATCCTTCACTAGTTTCTCTTCCGGTGACTTCAGACCCCATTGTTGAGTAGTATTGGAAGGTCCAGTGCTATTTGAGAGGAAGGATGTTACATATTTTAGGACACGAGCATTTGTTTTCTTTGATTCCCCACGCGGACACAACTCACTTATCCACATATATGCTTCTTTTTCAAAACACTTTATGTATGATGCACTTTTGATTACATTTTGATTTGGATATATATATTGTGTAAAGTTCAAAATTTGCAGCAAAGGTTCTTGTTTACTTTCTCTCATCACATTTCGCACACATCCACTCAGCTAGTCAAACATCATAGGGGACCCACAGAACCCCCATTGTTCCAGACACTTACTAAACCTCCCTCCTATTTTAGGGGGAGTTCCTAGTCTTGTCACCTCATTGGCACCACCTTCACACACTCCTGTGAGTGCTACTATCTTAGGATCAACTTTGCTTGGTTCCACATTACTTGAGTCCACTTCCCAAGTCCCTCCATCCACTCGCTCTCCTTTACATGGAAGCAGAAGACCAACTTCCTCTCAAGGGGGAAGTACCAACCCACCTAATCCTCCTCAAGGGTCAGGTTCATGACACACTTACACCATGGCCGGAGCTAATCTTCCCCCCCCATTGTAGATGCTATATTTGGCTTCTCTTAACATACCAGATCTAAGAAAAATCATCAATGATCCTATATTGCATGACCCCACATGGCCTGCAATGCCCACCAAACTACCTCAAACATCTCTAAGTTTGAAGGAAAGGCAGGAGATGACCCTGCCAACCATGTCATGAATTTCCACCTATGGTGCTCTTCTAACAACATTATGGATGATTCCATCAGACTACGATTATTTCAATGCACACTCATTGGCCCATTAGCCAAATGGTATGTAGATGAAAAATTAGGGTCCCATGCGACTTTTGAGTCCTTGGCCAAAGCATTTTTGACCTTCTTCCAATTACCAATCCGCCATGACAATGGTCTTGAACTACTCTCTAATTTCAAACAAACCTCAGCCACACATATCACTGATCACATTCATGAATGGCATAGACGATGTAGTTTATGCAAAGCTGAAACCACCAAACAACAATGTCTTGACTAGTTTCTTAGATCACTTGTCTCTCTCCTCAGTAAAGATGTAGCTTCCACCTTCCCTCAATCCGAAGAAGAAGCCATCAGTAAGGCTCAACAATACGACCTCATCTATTCACAATTAGGGTACTTATACACAGTACTTCCTGACCTCCCTAAACCTGTGCCATTTGGTCAAGACAAACCCAGGATATCTCACTCAGCAAATAGATTGATTGGTAATACCACACACCACATTCCTCAACCCCAACCACCACCAATGTATGGCACACCTCAATATCTGCTGGCGTATGGGGGGCCCTCTTATTACCCCCCCCCCCCTTATCAATAGCCATCCCCTGTTGCTATTCCTCTGCCCATCAGTGGGCTACCGCCGGCACCCCCACTACACCCACCTATACAGATGAGTTCTGGTACCCCCTCTAACTCAGCTTATACTATGAGTACTAGCAAAAGCACCATGCCTTCCTATGTACATTACAGATCACAACCTCCACAAAATCTGTACTTTCCCTTTCCTGGTCCTCCACAACCCATGGCACCCCCACACCCTCACGTTGGGGTGAATTTTGTTCAACCATCTCCCGTTCAGCAATATCAAACTTTTGAACAGCGGAATATGGAAAATCCGACCCATCCGTCGAATAATGCCAAAAAGAAAGGAAGAAATAGGAATAATAACAACCTAGGCCAAGGAGGGAATCAACCCCAACAAAACCAACCAGCTGGGGGCAACCAGAACCAAGGGAATCAAAACCCATAGGGGGGCAATAACAACAGGCGTCAAGGGAGAAATAACAATACTACCAAAACCAATTTCCCTTGTGCCCTTTGCAGTGAGTTCGGTCATTATACTCATCATTGCCCCCAAATCACTGATTTCAAATGGCTGAAAGACTCAGGCAATCTACCACATCCTCCAGCACCGCCTGCCCCTCAGCAAGCCCCACAACAATACGTGCAACAACCCCCCCCCAACCGTGCTGCAAAATCCTATTCCACACCAAGGTGTGATAAACATCCAACAGGACACACAGCCGACCCCACCTCAGGTGGGACAGTACCTCAATCCAAACAAACCAGTAGATCGCACGATCCTCCTCACCAGTGAGGAAGAAATCCTTTTGCAAACACGTAATCGTCAGTACCATGCACCCGTAGAGTCCCCTCCCATTCCGCTAGAAATAATCCCCGCACCAACAGGACCCCCGTTGGTGATCCTTCGCCCTAACACATAACCACCTCTTCACATCCCTCGCATCCCATTGCGCAGGAATGTCCAAAACCCACAGGCTAGGGCAGCTCATAATTAAAATTTGGTTGATGACTTAGCACAATCCCCGACTGCCATGTCAGTCTTAGAAGTCCTGCAGACTTGTTCGACTTAGCGGAAATCATTACTTTCTACCTTGGGGGCAGTCGACCCCATAGATACTCGACTCATTACATTTGATCTCGACAGCGGTGAACCTCACCTTCCCAATTTGATCGCTTTTCAAATCCCAGTGAAAATACGAAACATTATAGTTCATCGATGCATCATCGATGAAGGTGCATCTACATGCATTATGTCCAAATCTCTATGGCAGAAACTTGGTTCCCCCGAACTCATACCCTCTACCATTACCTTACGAGCTTATGACATACGACCATCGTCTCTTGAAGGGCTCTTCCAAAATGTCCCCATAGAACTCAGGGGCAAGACGATTCTCATCGACATTGAAGTTATCGATGCCCCACTCGATTATAATATCCTGTTCGGTCGTAGCTACATGTATGCTATGAATGCAGTTGCCTCTTCCGTCTTTTGAACAATGATGTCTTCCCATAATGGAAAGATCGTTACCATTGACCAAGTCTCACATTACGAGCCTAACCCTTCTACCAACATCAATAACATTCGCCCTCTCATCCACACGAGTAATGACGCATACCCACTCATCGAAATGGGTCCCAGAATTTTCAAAGATCCATCATTGTTAGGAACTTACCATGGAGCACCATCGCTCCTTCATCCTTCCAATCAAGTATGTGCCATATCATCTAACGGAACTGACATAGAGGATACCCTTCCTCCTAGGGAGGCTTCTATCATATCTCACGTCCCACTAGTCGCAGAGCTTCCCCCTCATGAGCCTCCTGTGAACTCGTTGACCCCACCAGTCCACGATTTCACCTCTCCCAAGGACATATCCCAGTTTGGGAGACAGTTCCCCAAGCCATTACTCAAATCCCCTTCTTCTACCCTCCACCTAGCGTCCAAGCTTTCCAAGTGGCCGCAATGCTTACCCTCCCTAATATGGTGTTAGCAATTCCGGTTTGGTATTTACATCCACCCGAGATGGTCCCTTGACCATCCCTTCCCCCCAAAATGAAAGGAATCCCAATGAAGATTCCCATAATCACTCCCACCATACCCCCTACACCCCCACTCACTACTCTCCCTACCACAGTTGGGGGCAGGAGAAAGAAGAAGGAGCCCACAACTCCACTTCCCCCGTGCATCCAACCCTCTTGTGCGCTATGTGAGAAAGATGGACACCAAACCAACAACTGCCCATCTCTACTGGAGTTACGGAACTTGATTCCACTCAATCAAACTCCATCAACACTCGCCACCATAGAAATTACTACCGTTACTGCCCCTCACTCAAGTAGTAAAGGGCTGTGAACCAAATTTGCTTGCACTATATGTTCGGAATATGGCCATTATACACACCATTTCCCAGCAATGCCACACTTTCGGCAGACATTAGCTGCAGTACGCCAAAGCTTCCAGAGTGAACCCAATCCAGCTATGTCATCCCTACCAAAAATCACTGACATCCATTATGTCACAACTTCAGTCAATGAACGTATGATATGCCCTTGCTCTCTATGTGAATCCTTAGATCATTTTACATTCCAGTGTCCTATGATCATTGAATACAGGCAATGCCAATTGACCCTGATTCAAACCCCTACAGAATCGATGGTTGACCTTACCTTGTCACTAGAGATTCTTCATATCATTTCTCCCGAACTTGAGGCCCTCCCAATTCCTCCGTGGTTCTTGGATGACCTATCCGAGGATTCACCCCCAAATCCCCCCAATTCTCCCATTCATTTCCCTACGAAAATATTACACCCAACTACCACTGATACTCCTCAGTACTTCGATATTTGGTTTATGTCGAGCGAACCATCGCAATTTCCTTGCATCATTCCCCCTGCTTCTTCATCACCAGGGGGCAGCTACACGACAACAGTCACTGATATCGCTTTTCACTATCCCTTGTATTCCCGCCAATTCCATTGTGACGAGGAAATACTAGAAGAGTTAAACACCCCTGACTACCCATGGGATGCACTACACCACTGAGTGCTCTTCTTTCCATAGGAATCCTCCACGCCTCCTAACCAACACCCCATATACGCGGTCGAAACCAAGGATTTTCTTCCATCAAGGCATATAGACTAGTTCAACAACCCCATTCCCGCCCTTGATGCTTTTGAAGAAGGAAACATGGCCAACATTTCCCCGACCATCAAAATCGACATTTCCATAAAAAATGGCATCATCGAGGAAATCACCATTGGAGCCACTTGCACTCAAGAAATCACCGCCTATAAAACACTCTTCCAAGAATATCAGGATACTTTTGCCTGGTCATACACAGAAATGCTTGGCCTTGATCCCTCTATCGTCGAACATCGCATTGACACCTGGCCCGAAATTACACCAGTTTGTCAAAAACAACGACCACTACACCCATCCAAAGCAGCGGCCATCAAAGACGAGATTGAAAAATTACGTGCGGCTGGGTTCATCTACCCCATCGCCTATACCTCATGGGTTTCCAACCCTGTACCCGTTAATAAAAAACAGGGCACTATCCGCGTCTGCACGGACTTTTGCGACCTCAATCAGGCATGTCCCAAAGACAACTTTCCAACACCTTTCATCGATCAAATTATCAACGACTGCGCAGGCCACGAGGCTCTATCCTTCATGGACGGTTTCTCTGGTTATAATCAAATCCAAATTCACCCAACCGATCAGTACAAAAACGCATTCACTACCCCTTGGGGTACTTTTGCATATCGTGTCATGCCTTTTGGCTTAAAGAACGTTGGCGCAACTTTCCAAAGGGCTATGACATACATTTTTCATGATCTAGCTCATATCATCCTCGCATACTTGGACGACCTCACAGCTCGATCCAAGAAATGCACCCAACATATTGATGATTTACGGATCATCTTCCAACGGTGCTGTCAATACAACATCCGCTTGAATCCCCTCAAGTGCGTATTCCATGTCACTGCGGGGCGCCTCCTCAGATTCATCGTTTCCCAAAGTGGTATTACCGTGGACCCCTTCAAAGTCCAAGCTATCACCGAAATTCCACCTCCTCGGAATTTACGTCAACTCTAGAGCTTACAAGGAAAAGATAACTTTCTACGGTGATTTGTCCCAGACTACGCCACTCGTGCACATGGTTTTCTTCGCTTACTATGCCATGACATCCCATTTTACTGGGATGAACATGCCCAAAAATCATTTGATGATCTTAAAATGGCACTCTCCAACGCCCCTTTAATTAGTGCACCCCACTACAATCGCGACTTTATCCTCTACATATCAACATCAGCTATCTCAGTAACATGAGTTCTCATTCAAATCGGTTATGACGATCATGAGCATGTCATTTATTACGTTAGTATAAACCTCTCAGGGCCACCCTTGAAGTATAAACACGAAGAGAAACTAGCCCTTGCAATCGTCCTCACAGTCCAGAAACTGCATCATTACATTCTACTTCGCACAACTAAAGTCGTAGCAGATTCCAACCCTATGCAATACTTATTCAGTCGTCGAAAAATTAATGGCAAATTTTCTCGATGGATCGTTATCCTTCAGGAGTACGATCTTGAATTCTCAACACCCAAGAGCAAGAAAGCTCTCGTCCTCGCCGAACTTGTCATGGCCTTCCCCTCTGACACTACCAGCGCCCCCATCAATACCAACTTCCCCGACGAACATCTCTTTTACATCACTTCGGATGATCCTTGGTACGACGACCTCCTCATCTACCTCTGAACTCAAAAGTTCGGTAACCACCTTTCATGAGATGATCGTCATCGTATTCGCCACCAGGCCCCCTTCTATCTCCTCATCGGAGACATCTTATACCGGCGAGGGGTCGACACCATTCTTCGTCGATGCCTGACTATTGACGAGGCTGATAGAGTCTTAAATGACTGCCATAGCGGTGCATGTGGGGGCCATCTGTCGGGCATGTCCACTGCTCAGAAAATCATCCGAGTAGGTTACTTTTGGCCTACATTGTTTCACGATTGCATTCATGCCATGAAACGATGCGAGAAGTGTCAGCTTTACGCCAACAAAGCATGAGCACCACCTTCTCTTCTTCATCTAGTCATTACTGCCGACCCCTTTTGTAAATGGGGCATTGACTTCATGACTTGTAATCCCCCCTCTAGCAATGGACACAAATACATTGTTGTCGCAGTCGATTACTTCACAAAATGGGCAGAAGCTATGCCCACCTTCAACAATATCGCTGATACTGTAGCGCATTTTTTCTTTAACCACGTCATATCCCGTTTTGGAGTACCACTACAACTAGTTTCCGATCACGGGAAACACTTCGAGAATGAGATTTTCATCGAACTTTCATCTCGGTTAGGATTCTCCCATGAGTTTGCCTCACCATATTACCCTCAGTCTAACAGATAGGTCGAAGTATTTAACAAGGTCCTCAAGACCATGTTACAACGCATGGTTAATAAACATAAGACCAATTAGCATCATATGTTATTTTCCGCACTATGGGCTTACTGTACGGTTGTGAAAACAACCACTGGTTTCACACCATTTTATCTAGTCCATGGGGTTGAGGCCACTCTTTCCATCGAGTGCAAAATTCCCACCTTACGCACTGCAATAGAGCTATTACCCGACACTACTCCAATGGAGCAGCGCTTGCTGAACTTAGAGTCCCTGGATGAAGATCGTCGATCTTCATTACAGAACAATGAGGCAGCTAAAAAATGATCAAAGGCCACCTTTGATCGACATGTCAACCTTTGCTCATTTCATGAAGGTGACCTCGTCCTTGCTTACGATACCGCTCACGATACCTTTGGTCATGGAAAATTCGAGTCACTATGGCATGGCCCATACATTATCCAACATTGTCTCACCAAAGGCGCATACATTCTGGCCTCTCCCGAAGGCCTCTCTCTCAAAGAACCCATCAACGGGTTATACTTAAAGAAATTTTATGCCTAAACGTAGCAATTATACTTTAGGTTATTTCTTTTATAGTGTTTTTAATCTTTTTTTCCATCCCTCACATCTAAACTATCATTTTTGCTATTGACAGATGCTTCCTCCACCGGCCTACCACATCGGTTATGCCGACGGTGCCAGCCGTTGGACACAAAATATCACTTCGACAACTTGGGCCCTCTATACCCCTTCACATGAAATGCTCCATTCAAGAGACATATGTTTGGGTTCATCCACCAACAACCAAGCCGAATACACAGCCGTCATTGGCCTCCTCGTCGATGCCCAACATCATCGTATTCGTCACCTTAACATCTTTCTCAACTCTCAACTAGTCGTTCTCCAGCTCAACAATGTGTACTGTGTCCGCGATCCTTGCCTCTTTCGCAAATACTTGTATGTTCAACTTTTATCTCGACATTTCGATTTCATTACATTTACACATATTCCAAGACAATGGAATCAAATTACAGATAACTTAGCTAACATTGTGTTAGACTGGCATATATCACATCAAGATACCTCTACACATACATAAACATATCAACAACCTGTCACAACATATATAGATTAGACATCATCAACACATCAACAAAACACATGTAAACATCACATAGATCTCAAAATGTATACTCATGTATATATAAGTCAGTCCACAGTGCCATCCAAATGTTTACATACAAAAATACAAGTATCCGCAGGCCAGTGAAGCACCTCGGTACAAAATAGGCTCACCAACCTATATACAAAAATACAAAAATACATAGAGCACCACTCAATGTGCCTCTAGAGCACCACCTCCTACCCCTCCCTCAGGCGGTGGTCCCCCACCCACTACTGGTCCCTCCTAACCGGGAGGTAACCATCCGGTCATAGAAACACCTTCTACTGCTGCTCATCGTACCATGGTCCACCATGGCGGTGGAATCCCCACACACTGCTCTAGGATGCCCTCATCCTGGATACATGACCAAATGCCCTTAGGAACACCCTGTAGCACCGCCTCTAGGCGGCGGCATATGTCCTCAAAATCTGCTCCGGCATTCGCTGAAGGAGCATGTGATGGCCCGTCACCTGGGTCATCAAACCGACGTCTCCTCGCTACTCTCTCAGGCTCAGCTAGTCTCACCTCGACATCCTCACACCGACATCTCTCTACTACCCGCGACCCTCCTCGCGGCTGTCTCCCCAGCTCCTGGTGAGCTGGCGCCCTCAACAACTCAACCTTGCGCCCACGAGGTACCACATCTACACATACACACAAACAACAGATAGTATCAGCATCTATACCAAATACACATGTCATGCTATCTCAAAAACAAACAATATATAACTCATCAACATACCTCGATGATCAAAAACCTCCCCTGGAGGTAACACCATGTCCGGATCATCTCGAAAGTCAACACCAGCATATGGAAACTGCAGTATCACCTGCAGCATCTACTGCCACACCTGCGCCACCTCAGCTGTGAAGAAGTGGCCACCCTTGCCACCACCATGGCGAAGAAAAATAGTTGACTAGTGCCTCAGTCGCGGCTCTTGCGCCCCAGGAGCGTCCAATAAAATCCTAGGGCGTAACATAGGCACCCTCTCCAAAAATCAGGCCACTAGGATGGACCCAAAGGCAAACTCTCCTGTATCAGTGGACCGACAATGGTCCATCTTCCCTACCATCCTGGCATGCACCACGTCAGCAGGTAATACTGGCTCCGTCGGTAGGGGCGTTCCTTGAAACAGGAGCCCAGTCAAAAAATATATGTCCTCCACCGCCGTGAAGGCGATCTTCTCTCCCCGCACCATAAAACAATGCAGGTCCAGACTCCACATCCGGATAAGAAACTGCAGGAGATACTCCTATGTCCGTATCAATGGGCACTCAAAGAACTTCAACAGCCCACAGGCTGCCAAAGTAGCACGTACCCCCGGATCCTCAATATCCATGACATCCCTCAACTGAGACCAATCCCGCTCTCCCCGGCTGACTGGTATCGTGCACAAAGATCACCTGCAACCACATAACACAGTCCCAAGTCAGCCACATTAACCATAAAAAACCAATAAAAAGATAATTTTTACACCCGTTCACCTTGCCTCCAAGGTGCGACTATTTAAACCACAGGCGCACACCCATGCATGCTTGTTCATCCCACAGGCATGCACGTATGCGTTCCTGTTCACTCCACAGGTGCGCACTCAGGAATGCCTATCCATCCCACAGGCACGTATGTGTGTGCGCCTGCTCAGCCTACAGGGGTGCTTCCATGCACCCCTGTCATGAACACAAGCGTGCATCAAAGCGCGCCTATCCACCACACATCCGTGCACACATGCGCGGCTGTGTAGCCAATAGGCACACACATAATGTGTGCCTTTGTCCCCCTTACGGGTGCCCCCATGCGCGATTATCCAGCTGGAAGGCATGCACTTGTGCGCGCATACTCCCGGATCGCCCGCGCACATGGGGGACCACACCCATAAAAACCCCCTGTACAACCCTCCGTACAGACCCTGCCCAAAAATGGAAAACCTAATTCTATGCAGGATGATCAGACTACTAACCTGAAGCTCGCTGGTCCTCGATTGGCTGCCTCATTCTCCCAAAATATTCAAATCTCCTCTAAATACCTCTCGTCCAGTCACTCTAGCAGCGAGTACAAATGAGGTGGCAATGTGGGCCCTACAACTATATATAGGCCTTTTTGCCAAACTTCCACTCACTATTCTGGGAGCTCCGAGTGTCCATTCTTCGAACTGTCTTCAGCCATGGGATCAACATCCCGACATATGCATCACGATAGTCCCCAGGCCACTTTTTATCCTGAGCCCCTGGGACGCCATTTTTTTCATACCCCGACCAGGTACGCATGCTCATATTCAAAATTATCAAATAAATGCTCGTATGTTCGATTCTCTTCAGATATGGTTCACATCGGGTATTTGGTTTTCATGTGTGTAGGTACTTGGTCATCATACATCAACGCAACCCCTTCAGGTATATACTCAACACTGGCATGTAGTCATTCCCTCTGAATCTCACTTGCATCTCCAGTCACACCCTCTGACATTTGCCTCTAGGATCCCCATCTCCGGCTTTGCAGTACCAACACCTCCATTTGCATCTTCAGTACTGTCACCCGGTAGCACTCTTACCCACATGAGTTGTCCCATTCATAGCACCCTTGTGCGCCTTTGACACTCATGCTATTTTTTCAAAAACCCTTTAGGGATGGGAGTCCCGATAGTCTTCCATCATGTCGTGAATTAGCCACATCCTCCTTCTCCTCATTTTGCTAGCTTTCCCACCGGACTCCCAGATTACCTCTTCAAGGTTCTGTGTTTGATTGCACCTCCACAGTATCATGAACCCTCCATTTCATCCAAAATCAGTTTGCCCCTCTATAAATTTCCCTTCATTTCACCTACCACATACAGAAACCCACCCATGGGGCCCCCACCCTCCACTAGTTCTCCAAGAAAATTGCGCCCTACCCAAGCCAACCATATTACATCGGGGCACTCGTTTCTGTATCTGTACACTCATCCCAAAATTATTCTTTATTTATTGTACAAACACCTTTATTTCTTGCATTTCCATACCTTTTTGTCGTCACCTTTGGCGACCTTCTTCCCTATTTTGGCCAACGCAACCCATGTCGCCCTTGGTTGGGGCACTCCTTATCATCTACCCTTGATGACATCATCCATATCCTCTGAGTATCCCACAGGCCACTTACCTATGCCCTTTAAGTTTGTTCACTTTGTCCTGCCTCTGGCACAACTTATTCCCTGTCTTGTTGCCCCCCTGACACTCGACCTCGTTGAACGGTTGCGGCCACTTTTTACCTCACATATACCCCCAACCAAGGGTAGGCTTGAGTCTTCCTACATCTTGACTTCGTCCATGTACCTCTTCCAAATTCCTAACCTCACCTAGTAGATTTCACGAAGCCCTTTGCTTCTGGGAGTCGCGTCCCCCTTTTGTTGACATCAATGCAGTTTTCCAGAAGGGCGACAGTATCTTGACTCTCATTACCTTACCAATGAGAGCTCTCGGACAACACATGGAGAACCACAATTGCTCCCTGCTGTCGTTGACCCCCATAACATTCGACATCAACACTTTCTCATGTTACGGTGGGTCTTACTTTGCGACTATTGCAGTTATTTTTTATATTTGCCGAAGACCTCTGAACTTGTCTGGGCTATCAATGCCTACAGAATCCGTGATACTTCTTACATATATCGTTGCCTACTGTTCAGAGTATGTTCCTCCACAGAATTGTCCTTTTTCTTTATCATGACCACCCCCAAGGGCACTGCAGTTGTCTACATCAACACTTCATTCCTTTTTGAGTTACATGACACGAGCATGGGGCATTCCTGCCTTGTTTGTACACAGTTTATTTTTACACACCTTATGAAAGGTCGGGTTCTCCAGGTTCACTTCTCCCTCCAACGGGTAACTCTTGACAATACCACTATCACTCTCTCTTACAACAACACTCTCAGTAGAAGAAACATTGATGGATTTTGGCTATACGTATGCTCTTAACCTCATCCCTCAGGGGGCATCTGTTATCACTGGAATTTCATCCACAAATGGTTACAATAATTCAGCATCATCAAACAGTTATGAGGTCACCCATGGACTAGAATTACCACAAAATAATTTTCAAAGGGTCAAAAACTATACAACTAGTGCAAAAATTAAAGGGCGCTATGAAGACACAGGGCGTGCGTGCACATGTGCAAAACGGAAATGCAAGAATCGCACACATGCCCACGATGCATGACTATTGTCGCAAAAAGCCACACACCTAAGAAACGATGCTTATGAGAGTGGTCGGTCTCCCACCCACTTCTGGTTCATCTTCCAAGTTGATTTGACACTCAAATCTGGACTGGATTCGACTGGGTGGCTGGTCAAAGACTTAGAAATGCCCTAATTAGCCTCTTTACACACTACAAACTAGTTGGACAATACCTCAAAGGAATGCTATAAAAAGACCATGGATACACTTCATTTTTCAAGGAATTCATAGCAAAGTTATGCTACCATTATTCTCTTGAGGAATCCTCTATTCTCATCAAGAGTATAATAGCATCATTGCATTGGGAAATCCATCTCACCCCTTGAGTGGATTAACAAAGAATTCTTTCACCATTTTCATTTTCATTTTCAAAGTTGTAAGAAGAACTTATTTGTGGGGGTCCAAGAGCCCTCCCTTGAAGGAAGACGGGACTCATAGTCCTCTTTCTTCTTGGTGTTTTCTTTCACTAATATCAGCCTTATCATTGGTGACATGGGTCTCATTGTTTCTTTTGTCCTTATGTCCCTATGCTCATTAATTTA